>WNLO01000194.1:0-41427 GCA_021398005.1 Sporothrix luriei | reverse complement strand
CCCCCCCCCCCCCCCCCCCCCCCCCCCCCCCCCCCCCCCCCCCCCCCCCCCCCCCCCCCCCCCCCCCCCCCCCCACAGGCGTACAGTATAGACACGTCGTCGGACAAGAGCGGGAACAGAACGGGAGAAGCGAAACAAAAGCGGCAAGAAACAAGAGACACGAGGGCGGCGAGCGAGCTTGAGCATTCTGGCGTTCTGGGATTTTGCAGTCTTTTTTTTTTTCCTGTTTTTATTTTGAGCTCTTATTTCTGCTCCGTGACTCTGTGAATATGCATAAAATCGTATAAATGTTTATTAACATGACATGTTTTATGTGTCCGTCTGTAGCGCAGCACCTTGGATTAGAGGTGGCTTTGCAGACATATCAAGAATTGTACAGTAGAGTTGTCTGTTGGGTACAAACAGTGCCTACCAAGTGATGTGATCTGATAATATATTATATTGATGCCAACAACGTGTCTTGCTCGGCCTGACCATATTAATTCACATAGCAGGTAATGAAACACAAAGGCAAAAGGAAAAGACCAAAGACTATGTACCAAGCCCCCAAACGCCGCTCCATTTTATTGATACGTCCAGACAAAAGTATGCAGTAAACGCCGGGCCTTTGAGCCTTTGAATACAAATACAGCCACAAGGGCACCGCATCGACGACGGCGTCACTACTCTTCCTCGTCGATTTCGCCAATGGACGCCTGCTTGAGCCGCAGCTCCGACAAGACACGCTTGCGCGTGCCCTCGACGCGCTTCCGCAGCAGCGCGTTGGTCGTGGCCGCCAGCTGGGCGTCGAGTGTGGCGAGGCTCTTCTTGAGGTCGTTGATGTCCTCGCGCACGCCCTTAGCCTGCTCGGCCCGCGCCTGCTCGTCCTCGTCGAGGTCGTCGTCGTCATCGTCGTCGTCGTCATCGTCGTCTCCGTCGCCGTCGCCGTCGCCATCACCACCAGCCTCGCCTTCCGACGCTGGTGTGGGTGCATCGTTTTCGGCGGCGGCGGCTGCGACAGCGGCATGCCGCGGCTTTTCGGCAGCACCGCCATCCGCCGCCCCAGCACCGTCGCCGGCCGTCTTGCCGTCCTCGTCCTCGTCCTCTTCCAAAAACTCGGCCAGCAGCTCGGCCTCGTCAATCTCGCCGACGGCGTCCGCCTCGCCGTTCTGGCCGCCACCTTGCTGCTGCCGGCCAAAGTAGTCCTCGTCGACCTCGCCGTACGCGTCGTCCTCGCCCTCGGCATCCTCCTCGCCCATCTCCATCTCGACTTCCGCCTCCTCCTCGTCGTCCTCCTCCTCGTCCTCGTCGGCCGTCCGCCCGTCGTCAAACAGCTCCCACTTGGTCTCGGCCGCCAGCCGGTCCTCGTTCAGCAGCCGCTGCAGCTCGGCCTCCTTGTCCTTGATCTCCTTCTTGGACAGCCGCTTGCGGAAGCGTCGGTGGATGCAGTCGTGCATGGGCGGCGTCAGGCCGTGCGGCCAGCGGTAGTCTTTGCCCACCATGGCCGGCAGCGGCGCGCTCTTAGCCTCCGCCTCGCCCGCCACGGGCGCGTACACCAGCAGCATCTGGCAGATGTCGGCGCTCTTCATAAAGTTGCGCTTGTCCCACGTCTTCATGCCCTCGGTGATGGTCGGCAGGTCCACCAGCACGCCCACAAAGTGCTTGCGCTGCACCGTCACCAGCGCCCGCCGCTCCGCCCCCGGCAGCCACTTCATGTCGAACTCGGCGCCGCCGTCCTTGACCGGCACGCCAATCTTGCGCTCCTCCACCATGCGCCGCAGGTACTCGCACTGCTCGCCGGGGAACATGCGCAGCACAAACTCCTCCTCGATCAGCGGGTCCATCTCGCGGTCCTCCTCCTCCGAGTCGTAGCCCTCGCCCTTGCTGTGCGGCGGCGCCTCCTTGGCCACCGGCTTGAGCACGATGCTCGCCGTCCGCGCCAGCGTCGACTTTTTCAGAATCAGCTTGGGCCGCTTCGGCGGGTGCATGCTGCTGGCGCTCTGGCTGCTGCCGTTGGGCAGCGCGCGGCGCGCCGGTTTGGCGGCGGATGCCGTGGGCCGGCCCTCGTCGTCGCTCTCGTCAAAGTCGTGTGCGCGCTTCTTAGCCGACGGCTTCGAGATGCGGCCCTTTTGCGTCGTCACCGTCGCGGGCGTTGCAGGTGTCGCGGGCACTGCCGCCGTGTTGGGTATCGGGGGGACGGCGAAGCCCGGGGTGGTTGTGGACGTGGTCGGCGTGGCAGTAGCTGCAGTCGGGGCGCCGGCAGACAGGGAAGCACCGTCGGTGTGGACAGCCGGGGTCGGTGGCTGTGAGCGTTTCAGAACAATCCGCATACCCCCGCCACCAGGCGTTGCTGGCGGCGGTGACATGGCCGAGGGCGTCGCGACGATCGGGTTGGCCGTGATGGAGGAGGCCGCGCTGACGCTGGGCATCCGCAGTTTCAGTGTGACGGGCCGCGCCTGTTTCGCGGGTGGTGGTGGTGACGCCATGGTGGCTGCGTTATGCGGTGCAATCTGATAGAAGAGTGCTCCTCGTGTCGGGAGGCGTGCGTATCGATGTAGAACGAGGCGTCACGGCGTGGCAGAGTGGCAAACGAAGAAGGCCGAAGAAAAAGAGCAGCCTGAAGACGAGAGGCTAACGGCCGTCGCTATGGCCCGCCATCCGACGCGGCGCCCAGGCGAATGAATGTCTGTTGGTGACGTGTCGCTAACCTTGCCTCGTCACTGGTTGTCGGTGCGTCGGTCGTGCGCGTAGACTCGTTGTCGTCGGTGGATATCGCGATGCTGTTGCGCAGGAGACGATGGGACGAGGTTCGTTTTCGGCTGCAGGGGCAGAGGGGCCCAGCAGAGTAGCGTGCAGTGCTGCTAGTCAGCGGCCTTTGCGGTTCGTAGTGCGCTACACGTAAAACTACAGGTGGAAGGTGGGTCCCATAATAAGTGGGTCGGTTTGGCGCCTGCTTGCTCGCTTTTCGGGCTCTTTCCGTTACCTGTGGCACTGCAGCTTTGGCACTGCAGCTTCGACGCTCGCCCAACTTTCAATCTTTAACCTTCACCCATGATTCACGACAACGCCGCGCTCACACCCCGACGCCCACCCCACGCGCCCTCTTTACGCCTCGCGTGTCTCGTACAGCTGGTTCACGCGACCCGACGACCTCGTTCGTCTACGTGATGGGCGGCGGCGCCTTCTGGTGACGGCGGTGGACGACACAAGACGACAGACGTCAGACGACATAATCTCACGAGAAACACAGACCTCCCAACCCACAAACAACAACGACGACGACGACCCGGACCATGGCACACCCGCCCCCCTTCTTCCACAGCCTGCTGCGCCCCTGCGTGCTCCAGATCCTCCGCGCCCAGGGCTACCATGCCGCCCGCCCGTCCGTCGTCGACGCCTTCACCGACCTCGCCGCCCGCTACTTGACGCTGCTCTGCGAGGCCACGGCCCACCACGCCGCCCACAACAGCACCGAGCTGACGGGGCTCGTGCCCTCGCTCGTCGACGTGCGGCTCGCGCTCGAGGACTGCGGCGCGCTGGCGGGCGGCCAGCGCGTCTCCAACGACGACCCGCGCGGCGTCGACGAGTTTGCCGACTGGTTTGTGGCGGGCGCGCGCTACCGGGAGATCCGGCGGGTGGCGCTGGACGGCGAGGACGACGGCGACGATGACGACAGGAACACCGACTACCTGATGATGCTTAAGAAGAAGCACAGCAAGACGGGCGAGGACTCCAAGTACAGCGGCACCGTCTTGGGGCGGGGCAACGTGGGTGGCGGCGGCGAGCACCACGCCGTTGTGGATCCAAACGGCGGACCTACTACTGCTGTTTCTGCTTCTGGGCCCACGGGCGGCGATGGTATTGTTGTGGAAGGCGGCGACTGCCCGAGCATCACAGCCTGGCGCGAAAAGCGCATCGCGGCGCGGCAGCAGCCTCGGCCACCAACGCCTGTGGCAGATAACGACGACGACGAAGACGAGGAGATGGACGACGGCGACGACGCAAAGCACCGGCGGCGGACATCACGAAGCCCTAGTTCGGGCCTCAGTTCGCTGGGCGACCGGTCGATTGACGAGGAGATGGAGCTGGCGTTTGGCGTCCAAAAGGACGCGACCAATGGGAGCGACGCAAAAAAGGGCAACGAGGCGACAGAAGCAAAGGACGTGGTAATGGAGACAGGGACGACAGGAACGACAGGAGCGACTGGAACAGAGACGGTCGGCTTATAGTCTGAGCGACTGCGGACGTCCAGAGCTCGGACATCTCCTGCTTGAGGGACGGTTTCTTTGGTTTCTGTTGGTTTTTGTGGCATTGTCGTTACGGCATTTGTAATAGTATTATCAAGCGTGGCGTTGAGGCAGGTACAAAAGGCAATATATATTGATTCAGCTGCTATAATCTCGCTTTCTTTCTTTTTCTTTTTGTGTTTCGTCCACTCTACGCTTTCATTTGGCTTCATATGCTTTGTAAATGTCGTTTCCTACCCGCCTCCATCGACTCACCTACAACTTGTCGTCGCTCGCCTTGGACTCCGTCACGCGGTCCAGGTTAAAGGCCGCACTGATCAGGGCCAGGTGGCTAAACGCCTGCGGCGTGTTGCCCAGCTGCTCGCCGCTCGGCGAGATCTCCTCGGAGAACATGTTGACGTGGTTGCCGAAGCTCAGCATGTTCTCAAACAGGTTGACGGCGCCCGCCAGGTACCGGCTCTCGTACACGCTGGCGCGGCACATGGCCTCGACGAGCCAAAAGGTGCACATGCTGAAGGCGCCCTCGCGCCCGCCGACGCCGTCGTCCGACAGCGTCGTGTCGTAGCGGCTCACGAGGCCCGTGCTGGTGAGGCCGCCGCGGTCGGGCGGCAGCAGGATGCGGTCGAGCGTGTTGAGGAAGCGCGGGTCGCAGGGCGAGATGAAGAAGACGAGCGGCGCAATCAGGATGGACGAGTCGAGCGCCGTGTTGTTCTCGTAGCTCTGCACAAACGACTTGAGCTCCGTGTTGTAGCCCCTTTCCATAATCTCCTCGTACAGCGAGTCGCGCGCCGCCAGCCACTGCGCGCGGTTCGGGCACGGCAGGTTGCGCTTCTCGGCCAGGCGCAGGCCGCGGTCAAAGGCGACCCACAGCATGACCTGCGAGTAGGTAAAGTGCTGCTTGTTGTTGCGCACCTCCCAGATGGACATGTCCGGCTCGTGCCGGATCGTCAGCGCATAGTCCAGCAGCTGCCGCACCGACACCCACTGGTCCCACGTCGCCGGCTTGCCGTACTTGTTGTTGAGGTAGATGGCGTCGAGCAGCTCGCCGTAAATGTCAAACTGCAGGTGGAACGCGGCCGCGTTGCCGACGCGCACGGGCCGGCTGCCCTTGTAGCCCTCGAGGTGGTCGAGCTCGAACTCGGGAATGTCCGTCTCGCCGCGGATCGTGAACATGATGGGCAGGCCGCCGTCCGGGTTGCGCGACGTCAGGATGCGCTCGCTGATAAACTCCATGTAGGCGTCGGCCTCGGCCTTGAAGCCCAGCCGCAGCAGAATGTAGATGGTAAAGCTCGAGTCGCGCACCCACGAGTAGCGGTAGTCCCAGTTGCGCGTGCCGCCAATGTTTTCGGGGATCGAGAACGTCGGCGACGCGATGATGGCGCCCGTGGGCTCGTAGGTCAGCAGCTTGAGGATCATGAGGCTGCGGTCGACGACCTCGCGCCACTTGCCCTTGAACTTGCTCTTGCTGATCCAGTTGTACCAGAAGCGCTGCGTGTCGTGCTGCTGGGAGTCGAGCAGCGTGGACGTGATGTGCGGCGAGATGTGGTTGGGCACGTCGTTGCGCAGCACGAGCGACACGGACTGGCCCTCCTCGAGCACGACGCGGGCCACGACGCCGGAGCCGAGCATGCCCGGGCGCTCCTGCTCGTGGAAGGTGACAACGGGCGGGCTCTTGGACGTGGTCGGGCTGGTGCTCGTGATGTTGTTGATGTCGGCCGCCGACGGGTCGGTCGCCTCGCCGGACTCGACGACCACGTCCAGCTGCAGCTGGACGTCGGCGGCGTGGAAGTTCGCCGTCTTGCTAGGCTTGTCGGGGCCGGCGGTGGTCTGCTCGATGGTCGTCGTGTGGGGCGCCCGCGCATAGTCGAACGCCGGGAAGAGCTCGATTTCTGGTACAACGTCAGTCCTCGCCTCGTCTTGCTCGTTCGGCGCGGTTACGTACCCAGCTCCATCCGCCCCCGGATGCACTCCACCCGCCGCACCAGCCACTTCTTGAGCTCCTCCTGCACCGACCGCGCGGCCCGCACGCCGCCCTGGCCCGGCGCCCGGGACACGACGGCTGTCTCCTTGGGCCGCGGGAAGAAGTCCACCAGGTCCACGACCCCCTCCTCGTGGATGTAGCGCGTCAGCAGAATGTTGGACGACGGCAGGTACTGCTGCTTGGTCGTGCAGACCAGGTCCAGCGGCGGCGACACGCTAAAGTGGCCGCCCTTGTTCTTGTCGAGCAGGCGGCCAAAGACGGACGGCGAGTCAAAGTCGGGCCAGCACATGAAGTCGATGCTGCCGTCCATGCCGACGAGCGCACAGGTGTGCATGTTGCCGATGATGCCGTAGTTCTCGATGGGCAGGTAGCCGCCGGCATGCTGGCGCATGGCGCTGCCAGACGTGCTACACTGGTTGGCAGAGGTCATGGTGGGAGGATGGGAGCGCCAAAGGTGTCAAGGACGGGTGGTGCAGGTCAAAGGTACTTTCGTGACCGTACTTGGAGAAAGAAGGTGGGAGTGTTTTCTTAAAAGGGGGCGATGCAATGGGACAAACTACGCGAGGCAAGTGCAGTAGCCGGACTCGAACGCTGAAGGAAGGAGCTGCCCGCTCCAAAACAGCGCGGGGCATCCGGAGCTTCCAGCGACGTCATGGGGCCGGCTTGGAAGGGTGCCCGACTAAAGCGCCCCACTAGCCGGCCCAAAAGCGGAGGTCGTGCAGCTTATACGGCAGGCGCAGGACGGCCAGAGGCTTTGCTTAGCGGTGTTGTACCACGTGACGCGGGAGCGAGGTAGGGTTGAGAGAGAAATGGAGAGAGGAGCGCGGGATGGGGGAGGCGGTTTGTGTCTGTGTTTGCAGATTGTGAGAGGCATTTTTGAGGCCGCGGCACAAGCATCATCTTGGCGAATGAGGGTATTGGCAGGCCCAGGCTCAAGTTCAAGCCCAGTGTAAAACGTCCGATGCTGAGATATCTGCGCAGGTGGCGGCCATGCTTCTATCGGCATGTTTATGTAAAAGACTCGGCCAAACAGATAAGCTCGTCTACGTCGTGTCGGTAGGTCACGAGAGGGCAATGTCGTAGCCTGACCTGACCTTTGAACCATTCCCTTCGTCTCTTTAAACTGCCAAGAATTCACGATAACGTGCGAAAAAGCGTCTCAAGGGGAATAATCAGAAAGTGAGCTGATAATACCAACGTTAAGTATCTTATGTCGTAGTGACCCTAGGTAGGTATGGTTCAGTAAAGCAGAAAATAATAAAGAAAATAAGAACGCAAATAATAAGACTGGCGCTCAGGCCATCTCTTATTAGTCGGCGAAATTACAAGGCAGCCAATTTTTTAAGTTTAGGAATCGTCCTAGACTAGCTTTAACGTAAATACAACAACAACAACAACAACAACAACAACAAAAAAAAATGAAACTGACGGTATGATGAAAGCGAGCCTTGATTTATTATGAATCTTCCACACCTAAAGTGATCGCATCAAGGAACGACAAGTCACTATCGCCCTCTGCGATAGGCCGCTTATTCTCTCGGTCTACCCACACGAAACCAAACTTCAAGAAAATACCAACCAGCCGCGCAACCCGAACACGCTCCAGGTCCACGTTGGGTCCCAAGATGGCGGCAAACGCGTCCCAGAACCCACGCCGAAGCGCGCTCGAATCGGCGACCCAGCGCCAGCCCGTCGTCGTACGCTCTCCCAGTAGGCTCTCGAGGCCCTCCAGCGACGTCCCGAACGGACTGACCTCGACGTCCTTCCAGTCGCAGATGCCCGTGATGTGGCCCGTCTCCGGGTCTACATGGATGTTGTTCTCAAGCAAGTCGGTATGGTTCGGCACCATCGGCCAGTCGCGGGCGAACAGAGAGGGAAGATCCCGCAGTAGCCCGTTCAGAGTTGTATGGAACTGCGCTGGCAGGCCGTGGTGCAGCCGCTCGAGGTCTGTCCTGTAGCTCGTGTATAGCTGGGAGGAAGAAGCAAGAGCGGCCGTGTGGGGTGGCGTGTTATGCCACGGCGCGGCGAAGACGCTTGAGAGCGGCTGTAAGTTTATACTTCAAGACACGTCTAGGTGCCCGTAGTCCGGTTAGGTAGCAAACGGTAAGGACGGGGAACGTACCGGGCGAAGTCTTGCAAAGTGACTTTCAAGAAGCGGTTATTATTCGCGCGTAGTTCAAGCCGCGCAAGATACACGCTTATGCCGCCGACATTGTCCGTAAGATAAGCCTCGAGTCCACGTAACGTGCCGACATTACGAGGACACGGTACAAAATCAGGTCCGTAGGCCAACTGAGCGTTGCGGACTAATTGTACATCTAACGCGTCTTCTGGGGAGCGGAATTGGACGACTCCGTTTGGAGCTTCGACGGTGTAGCTTGTCACGCCTTGGACAGTCGACGCGCGGACAAGAAGTGCTCTGGAACTTACGCCTGGCGCTGTGCTCACCGAACTAGGTAAAAGGGGTCTCACAGCCGTCGGGGTATGATCACTTTCTTACTATCGCCTTGTTCACTTTAACGCACCAGGTCACTCCTGTGTGTTTATGAGGGCGATAAGAATACACAGCTGGTTTGAGGAGAGCTTGGGATTGAAAACGTGCAGACGGTCGTATGACACGTATGAGCAAGCGTTTATGGTCGATATTCTTTGCTTTCCTTTCCCTCGGGTGATTTTATCATATGGGCAGTACTTCGCCTACCTCAGAATAACGAATGGCTTGTATGACACAGGCTGGTTTATTTGGAGAGAGATATTTGCCACTTGGTGATCCCATTTACCATCGTATTTATGACATTCGGTTGAGAGAACAATAGCGTTGGTTTGTATTTCATTGGCTTTCTCTCCAGTAATACTCCGTTGAAGTTTACTCCTCTCTCTTCACCCAGACTTGCCCGTACACTTACAACCCCTTCTTACCACGCATCCGGTTCAATGCAGTACTTGGATGTTTGCTGTAGCATGCTCTGAACCTACCACTCTCTTAAACCCCCAATCTCCAGCGCCTACGCACAACGCACACTGAAATGGGCTGCTCGGCCTGGCCACCTCAACATCTAGTCACCAAGTGGATGGCGAAGGCATCAGCGACCAAAACAATGCATCCTCTGCCATTCTGCAGGATGGTCTCACACTCGGTGGCTGTCGGATTAGAAGCCCATTCGACTAGCCTCTCTTCTTTCTTTAGAGCGAATATGTTTGCTTATTTTGCTATTTTGGGCCATCCTTTTACGATCTAATTCCCCCCTTTTGCCTGTGGGCGCACGGAAATATCACGCCCCTTCTCGGGAGGGGGGTTGGCGGGGGGCGTCTAGAACGCGCTAGGGACACTGGGGACACGTGCTGGCGAAATCTGGCCAGCGGTTCATAGGCTCTTGGCTAGGGGAAACTCTGGCGCAAAAGCATATATCCAATTTCGGAAAGAGACATCGAAGCCTGGAAACGAGACACAGACTCGACATTCACGACTCGACGAACAAACGAAGAAACGAGTCGAAAGCACACCTCGACCCTCTGGCGACGGCCTTTCTCTTCCATCCTGCACCATCCTGCAAACACAGTCAATTGTTCTCTCATCATCAAATACCGTCATGCGGACAACGATCGTCTGACCCCTTTCGTCCATTCCCTGCATCCTTTTTCTCGTCGTCCTCTTCCTCTCGACCGCTTCCACACAGACTCACGATGCCGTCTCCAAAACCAGTACGGACGGCCGCGCTGGGGCTGTCGGCCGTTCCCTTTCCGTCCGCCGGCTCCTCGTCCACCAACAGCCCCGTCGCCGATGCGGACACTGGCGACCTGATCGATCCCAGCTCCTTAGCGGGCGCATCCTCAGTCTCGGGCACCTCTGGACGGCCGCGGCGGCGAAGTAGTCTACTTAAGAGCAACAACAACAGCAGCAGCAGCAGCAGTAACAGTATTGGTGTTGGGACAGCGGGCCGCCCCAGGAAGGCGTCCACAGCCGCATCAACGGCCACGGCGATTGGGACGACCGGAGCAGGAGCGTCCAAAGCATTGACAGCACGAGCAAGCCGACTGCAGCCGCGAGACGATCCAGGAGACGGATGGGACGATGCATGGGGCGAAGAGGAGGACGAGGAGGGCGAGGGGCACGACGACGGCGAGGACGCAAGGCAGAACGGCCGCAAAGCCGACCACACATTGCTGGAGGACGACTACGGCCGGGACGACGGCGACCTCCACACAGACGAAGAGACGGGCCTGAGCGCCGCAGCACGGCGGCAGCGGAGCGATGCGCGGCGCAGCCGGACCAACCTGGACGCGCGCTTTGTCTCTGGCGGCGGAGTGGGCGGCGTGGGCGGCTCCGAGTTTGGCTTCGGCGACGGCCGGCTCGTCGTCGAAGACGCACAGAGCAGCCTCATCATGGCCGCCCTGACGGAGGACGAGCGCAAGGAGGCCGACAAGCACGTGCTGCGCCGCCTGCTGATCAACGGCTCGCTCATCGGGCTGTGGTACCTGTTCTCGCTCAGCATCTCCCTGTACAACAAGTGGATGTTTGGCAGCAACTTCCCCTTTCCGCTCTTCACCACATCGGTCCACATGCTGGTGCAGTTCCTCCTCTCGTGTCTGGTGCTGTACTTTGTGCCGACGCTGCGGCCGAGCCACGGCCGGGACAATGGCCGTGGGCATCGCCCGGTCGCTCGGGACGAGGATGCCAACGAGGGTGAGGGTGAGGGCGAGGACGAGGACCAGGACGATGGCCACCTCGGCGTCGGCGGCCAGGATGCCTATAAGGAGGCCAACGGCAGAGGCGACAAGCCGCTCGAGCCGGCCATGACCAAGTGGTTCTACCTCACGCGCATCGGGCCCTGCGGTGCTGCGACCGGCCTGGACATCGGCCTGGGCAACGCCTCGCTCAAGCTGATTACCCTGACCTTTTACAGTGAGTTGACAGCGCGCGCACTAGTTGACACTCGAAGTGATGCTAACACCTCGCGTTTTCTTTCCTTTTCCCAGCTATGTGCAAGTCGTCGTCGCTCGCGTTCGTGCTGCTCTTCGCCTTTGCCTTTGGCCTCGAGAAGCCGACGCTGCGTCTCGTCGCCATCATCGCCACCATGACCGTCGGCGTCGTTATGATGGTCGCCGGCGAAGTCAAGTTCGACCCCTTTGGCTTCTTCCTCGTCATCACGGCCGCCTTCTTCTCGGGCTTCCGCTGGGGCCTGACGCAGATCATGCTGCTGCGCAACCCGGCCACGTCCAACCCGTTCTCCAGCATCTTCTACCTCGCCCCCGTCATGTTCGTCACCCTCTTCGCCCTGGCCATCCCCATGGAGGGCTTCCCCGAGCTCCTCCAGGGCCTCCGCGAGCTGCGCGGCACGTTCGGCGGCCTGCGCACGCCGCTGCTGATCCTCTTCCCCGGCACCATTGCGTTTCTGATGACGGCCTCCGAGTTTGCCCTGCTGCAGCGCACCTCCGTCGTCACCCTGTCCATTGCCGGCATCTTCAAGGAGGTCGTCACCATCGTCACGGCCACGCTCGTCTTCCACGACAGGCTGACGCTTGTCAACTTCCTGGGCCTCGTCGTCACCCTCGCCGCCATTGTCGTCTACAACTATATCAAAATCACCAAGATGCGCCAGCAGGCCCAGATCGACGTCCACAACGAGCACTCCGCCGCGCGGCAGCACCCCATGCAAACGTTTTCGGGGCCCACCGAGTACGCGCCCGGACTGCGGCCCGTATCCTCCCCCGCCGGGTCTGGTGGGAACGCCCACGAAAACACGCCGCCTCTCCACGACGGCGACCACGACAGCGACCCCGACGGCGAGAACGACGCAGAAGACGCCGGCCTGCTGCGGAAATAGACGTGTCGTCTCCGTCGATTGTCGTCGATTGCTTCGATCGCTTTCTGTCCACCTCTCTGTACATGTTTACTAATATAAAAGGCTCGGCCACCTTCGCTTCTGCTCTGAAGCGAATAATAAAGGGATACCACCTCTGGGGCGTTATGGGTTGCTTGGGTTTCCTTCTTTCTGTTTTCTTTCTCTGTTCTTTGGCTACTACATTCATTTATCATAATTGGAAAAGGAAATGCATTTCTAGATGGCATCTCGAATGTGGGCACATAGCTCAATTGCAATCATGGTCTATTTACAGCGTGGTGCCCGCCGGAGTGTGCTATTGAGTGTACATCGTAGGTGAATTTAGCGGCCAACATGGATCGACCGACCACTGCCTTGCTGCCTACACAAAAGCTATTGTGGGTCTTGTCACGTGCAGTCCTCGCCAACGAATTTCCACAGCCTTCTCTCTCTGACGTCGCTTTGTTCCCATGTTTTCCGCCCTCTTTTCTGCGGCCCTGCGAGCGACTCACAACACGACTCTCTCGTTAAATCAACACCGTTTTGCCCATATCCGTATTGCACACTCAAAATATGGCAGACTCTAGCTACCGACGGAACCGCCGGCCAGACGGTGACCGTGAACGAGAACGCGGCAGTGGCGGCAGCAACCGCAACCGCGACTACGATCGGGACCGTGGCGGCCGTGGGCGTGATGACCGTGGCGGTGACCGTCATCGCCGCTACCGGTCGCGCTCACGCGACAGCAGAGACTACCGGGACAGAGACCGCGACAGAGACCGCGACAGGGACCGCGACAGGGACCACCGCAATCGGCGCGACAATGCGCGCCACAACGACCGCGATGACCGCGACGACCGCGATGACCGCAATGACCGCCGCCGGTCCGCATCGCCGGGCCGCCGCAGCGGCAGCCCCCCGTCTCTCGCGTCGTCTCGACGCACACCACAACCGCCGCCGCCGCCACCGTCTCGCCGCACGGCCGGCGGCGGCCCCAACCGGAACCACCGCAGCGCACCAAATGGAAAGAGGGCCGACGAGGATGGCAACGGCCGCGACGACGACCGCGACGACGACGACGACGATGAGGACGACGACGATGAGCAGGGCGGCCTCCTGCGCAACAGCGCCGCGGCGGGCCTGCCGAATCGAACGCGGGCGCCGCCGGGCGCGGGCAGCGGGTCGGCGTCCACGCCGGCAACATCGGCATCAGCATCTGCAGTCGCCCCCATGTCCTTCCGTGTCGGCGGGGGACACAACAACAGCACCACCGGCAGAGACTACGACGATCCTGGCTATGGAGAGGCCGACGGCTACGACGATGCGGACGGCCAAAACAACGGCGTGGTTGACAAGGCGGCTGGTGGCGATGACGACGACGTCGACGACGATGTCGAGGTCGACGACGATGGTATGGATGCCATGCAGGCCATGATGGGTTTCAGCGGCTTCGCGTCCACCAAAGGCACCAAGGTGGCCGGCAACAACGCAGGCGCCGTCCACAAGGCCAAGCGCACCCAGTATCGCCAGTACATGAACCGCCAAGGCGGCTTCAACCGGCCGCTGAGTCCGACGCGGTAAGGGGCGGATGGTGTGTGTGGAATAGCAGGGAAAGCGGCAATGATAATGTTGATGTATTGGGCTCTGCGTTCCCTTTTTGTAATTTTTAGACTAGCGAATACACTTTGATACCCTGCCTGGTCCTCCCTATTCTTGTCACTCTCCTTTGTGCCGCTGCGAAATACCAACCTCAAAACATAGTGATACACGTCCAGGCAAACCGCACAGCCCATTCAGATAGCAGCATAAGGCACGTCGGGCATGTCGAACACATCAGGCGAATCAGATCCTTCAGGAGAAACGACCGTCGTTTTCTGTGGCTTCTTGGGCCTGTTCGCCTCAGCCGCTTCTGGTGTCAGTGCAAAGGTCATGACAAGCCCCGCGTGGTCGCTCCAGGGAATCTGGATGGGCCCGTCAGCCGGATCGTATGGCATCGCGTTGTCCTCGGCGTCCACAATCACGGTGCCCGGCTGCAGAATCTCCATCGTCTTGGGCGTCAGACCCCACACGGCAATCTTGTCGAGGCGGGCGGGTGGAAACACATTCGCCCCGTTCCAGGTGAGGCCCGGGAACGAGGCGTCATCACCGCGCAGCCGAGTCCAGCAGTCGACCAACCCGTGTTCCTCGACAAGGTTTTGGCCGTCGGCCAAATAGAGGTTGAAGCTGCCGGCCACCAGCCCGCCGTAGAGCTCCGGCGCAGCAAGCAACTCTGAAACAATGTCCAGCTGGCGGAGTCGGTAGATGAGCATGGCCACGGGAGAATCAAAGTGGACATTGGCAAGGCGGATGGGCTTGCAGGTCCCGTCCGCAGTGAACGTCGGGGCGCCAATGTCGCAGCAGAGGGCGTAGCGGTTGAGCATGCTGGGGTACCAGACGGCCCAGACAGCACCGAGGGAGGGAAACGTGGCAAATGCGCCGCGGGCAAACCGAAAGCGCGACATCAAAATAGTGCTGTAGGAGTCCTGTTTGTCGTCGGTCAACATCCAGTCGAGGCCGGCGACAAAATAGTTGGCGCGGACAAAGCCAAGCTCGGCCAGGGTGTGCTTGGCGGTGCCCGACAGCTCTTGCAGAAAGATAACGTCTGGGCAGCCCTCGATGTCTGCATCCCGGACGCATTCCATGAGACGGGTCAGGCATTCGGCGCGTTTGTACCGGTCGCTGCCCACGTTCCATGTCACGATGGTCATGTCTTTGGGGCCGAGGTCCGGCGGCCCTGGCAAGGGGCTGACCAATTGGTCCATAGTACTGGGCAGAGGAGCGACCATCCATCTGCCATTGGCATGGTCAAACATGTGCCAGGGAAACGTGACAGCCTGGATGTCGGTTGTATCCAGCCGAGGGGGAACGACGCCCGCAATGATCGCCGCGGCGAGTGAGACGGGGGGAGAGTTGGGTTGGCTGCCGCCAGTCGAATTCGGATCCTCACTTTCGAGAGTCATTGTAGCGATGGTTGATGCGAGGTGTTTGATGATGAATGCTCAATCTCTGATCTTTGGCGGGAAACGGTAGGATGAGGCCGAAAGAGAGAGACTGAAAGGGATGTTATCCTGCTCCGTTCCAAACCAGCAACGGAAAGAACAACAAACAACAAACAACAAAACGTTGTGGTGCGGTTCACTTCCGTTCTTGCCATGTCAGGGTGATTTCGAATTAGCGTTGCCGGGTTGCTCTTTCCGCATTCTGTTAACAACGACTGTCCGACCAACGACATCAGCACAGGCAGGAGCAGGAGCAGGCAATATTGCCACTCGTCACAAACGGCAGGAGCATACTGGCAACACGGCTGCACTATGCGAGAGAAAGCCCACGCCTGTCGTAGCTGTCCACGGCTGAGTCGGTCGTCGGAAGAGGAGGAACGGCGGAAGTCCTTCGGCTTCGTCTCAGACGCCGTGCCGTGGCTGGCGAATCATGTGCTCTTGCTGTCGTGCCAGCCCCAGCCGGCCCTGTTCTCGCCTGCCCGGCTTGATGAGATAGTGACTGGGCGGCGATGTGTCACTCGTCTGTCCAGTGCCCGCTTCTTTTGCTGTCGCCTTGTCGGCCTCTGTCTCTTTGGCTGCTTGTGCCTCCTTCCAGCCGGTGATGCGGTACCGCAGCTGCTCGGGATTCAGCAGGTGCCGGAACCCGATGCAGTCGAGCGGGTAGGTTTCATTGACGAGGATGGGCCAAGCCGCAGCCGCAGCCGCAGGATCCGCCGACGCCGCTGTGGCCAGCTCCTCACGTACATGCGCCTCCACCTCCGCCCACCGCAGCTGCTTGTCGACAATGACGTGCGTCGCCTCGCCCAGACTCTGCACCCACCGGGCGCCGTGCTGCCGGGCCTTGTTGATGCGCAGCTTGCGGGCGCCAAACGCACCATTCGGAAGGTAGCAAAAGGACAGCCCAGCAAAGATGCGCTGCCCTTCGGGGACGAGAGGCGGCGGTATGTCTCTGGCGTCCTTTTTGGTGGTCGTCGTGGCCGGTCGTCCCGGTTTCTGCTTGGCCGTGGCTCTGTCCAGAACCCCCTCCCGCTTTCTCTTCGGCTCTCGTCGATCCGGCAGCGGATTGGACGACGTGCGGCGAAGCGTGGTCGATGACGATGCACGGACAGACGCAACAACGGCCGAGGTGGTGCGGCGGGGCGGGCGCGGTGGATTCTGTGGTTTCCGGGGCCGTTGTGGCGCCGGCTGTGTCAAGTCGATGATTTCGACAACGTCGTCGCTGTCGCCGCCGTCGTGGTTTTCGCTCTCGTGGTCGCCCTTGCGTCCAGCCTGGTCTGCTCGGGCCGTCTCCGCACCCTTCTCAACACCCTTCTCAACACCCTTCTCAACACCCTTCTCAGCCACATTTTCGACCGCTGCTTTAGCCGCTGCAGCAAAAGCTTTGCTCTTGCGCCGGTGCTCGCGCTCGCACTCGGCCAGCCGCGGCTCCGGCTTCTCGACAGTGCCTGAGCTCGCCACGGCCTGGCTGTCGTCCGTATCGGAGAGTCCCCAGTCTGTGAACAGCAGTTCCTTCTCATGCAGCGACAGTGGTGGCGTCAGTGACAGGGCCGGTGACGAAGCCGGCGGAATTGAATCCATGCCGGTTGTCAAGGGTGTTTTGGGTGATTCTGATGCTCAGATGGCCGGTCGCCAGGCCAAACACTGCAATGCATGGTCCTTTAGCTACCTGTGGTGATGAACTTGTATCTCAAGTCTCGTCTAGCCTTCAGTAGCAAATGAAGATGATGCCTCTGCCTAGGGCAAGAACAGCGTCCGGTGTCACACAAGCAAGGCAGTCGTGGTACAGAACGCACACAAAGGTTGAAAGAGACAAAGCAGGAAGGTGCGAACCATGGCGATGCCCCACTTCCAGGTTAATTACCACGATTCACAAATCAGCCGTGTGTTAGCGCCCTCTGACAATGTCCAAAATAGGCAACAACCACACCATCTGCCGTGTGACTTTGGAGCCTGATGATTAACGTCACGTCCTCATTTCCTACCAGCGCAATATCGAGGAACGCTGCAATCCTGCGGTCCAAAATAACTCATGCAGAAATGGCACGTTTGTATTATTGTGATCTCGTGTTCGATTGGCCGTTATTTTATTTTATTTTATTTCAAGAAAAAAAAGATTAAGAAAAAAAATCAAGAAAGGAAAAATAATAATGATAATAATAATAATAATAATAAAAGAAAAGAAAAATAAAATAAAAAATAAAACCCATAATAGGAATCCTCGGTCCAAACAGCTACATTTTTTATTCCATCACACTTTCTCTTGCGTCCATACATTCAGCCGTGTCTGAGATTGATTGCCACACCTGCAAAAGCGCCTGCATATGTATTGGGGGTGTACCCAATGGGACGGGCCTTGGGCGGCAAGGATGTAAGACATACAGGTCGGGCTGCATCGTCAAGTACACCGTACGGTCTGTCTCAACCGAGGACGTCCGTTTGCTGGGAAAGGAGATTGATTACAAGAAGCAGCACTCGGTGTCGGCATGTATGTATTGTTTTTTGCAATGCTACCGGTTTTCATATTTTTGCCTCGTCGTTTTGAAAAGAAGTACCATTTGAATGTCTCGGTGTATATATCTGAAGAAATCAGAAGATTGCAAGAGATAGAAAGGAAATAGAGAGAGACTAAGCCCCAATAGGCTCCCGTAAAAACACTGACGACTTTCAATACCATCGCTTCCTTAAAGAGATGCGAGCTCCGACTCAATCCTTGTACCCGCATGCACTTCGGCTCCGTAGCATGCAGCAACTGGACGTGCTTTGCCAGGGATCATGACTGCCGCCACACCCGTGCTCTTCTGGCATTGTGTAATGCCACCAACTGAAACCAAATTTCGCAGCGCACCGCCATCTCGATGCGTAAAATACAAATCCTCACCACCCGTAACTACTCCGTACATCGAAGTAGGTCGACAGCCCAGAGCAACTTGCTACTCTGATTCAGATACAAGGAGACCATCCTGCGGGAGGTAGTCGCCTGCTTGTATGTCACCGCGAGCCACGGCACAGACCCCAGAGACGTTTCGTTCACGGATTAGATTGGCTCGACCGTAGTCTTTGGATGTCTCCCCGGCGGACGAGCAGGCAGAGGACAAACGAAACAACCAGCAGGGCGCCCTGGAAGATGACACTGCATCGTGCACTGGTCTTTTCGAGCAGAGCCTGGCTGACGGGGTTGCCAATGAGGGTTGCGATACTGACAATGGCATAGCAAGAACCTAGCCACTTTCCAAACCCGCGGCCATTGCAGAGGCGGCTTATGCATGTGGCTGCAACAGGGTAGAAAGTGGAAAAGAAAAAGAAAGCAAAGTCAGCTGAGTGTCTCAAACGGGGATATAACAATTGGACAAAGCGAACGGATAATAATAAAAAAAGAATAAGAAAGAAAAAGAAAATACGGCAAGGGTGGTTAACAATGGCATCAAGGCCTCCTCCTCAGAGCACTCACCAGCCAAGGGTACAAAGGAGCCGGTTCCTACGCCCATGAGGAAAGCCACCAGATATAGGGCGGCAGTGCTGTGGTCACCAAAGGGAACCCAAACCACGAAAATAGTGAGAATTGTCATGGCTGTCATGGCGAGCGTGACGTTGAACGGGCCAAACCGGTTGGCCAGCCAGGAGGGAATGGTGCGGCCGGGGATGGCGCCGCTGGTTGCGTTAGTGAGGCAAACATACAAAGCATCGGACGAGCTGCATGTTTGACTGACATGTTGTAGACCATCTGGAAGTAAAAGACGTCGCCCAGGCCTGTTCTTGCGGCAAAGTAAGGCAAGGAGCCCCACTGCGTGAAGAGGACGAACTCGTATACTGGGTGAAGAAGGGCGTGTATGTTAGCCAGTGAGCAGAAAGAGAGAGAAGAAGCTAACCATCACGATACAAATATATGCATCTTTGCATCTCTGCATATCTGCACATTCCATGCACATGGACGCATCTGCACATGGGGAGAGGAGCGGTAAAGCACGAACCAAAAACACAAATAGTAAACAGCCAAAAACCGCGGTCGACAAAATGGCTCAAGGAGCCGGTTTCCGCGTCCCAGAGGGCTGCATTGGCATACCAGGGAGTCGTATGGACAGGCGACTGTGTCTGTGTCTGTGTCTGCGTGTGCATATCGGGAGGGTAGACCGTGACGCAGTTGCGTCGGAGAGGCCGGCCAGACCGCTTGACGCGGTCTGCCTGTTCAAAGGTCGTCGTTTCTGTCACAGTCATCTTGATCTCCATCGGCGGTGTTGGGAGAGGGCATCTCCGTTTGAGAATCCGCATTTTGAGTCCATCTAGTCCTTTGGCGTCTTTCTCAGTTGCTGACTTCCCCGACTGGTTCGGTGACGACGACAAAGGCAGCCGGCTTCCCCACACGACCAAGACGCACGCAACGAGCTCCATGGCACCGATGACGGACGAGAGGCAGAACATGGCCACTTGCCAGGTGTTGGGCGCGGTCCGGGCCAGCAGTGCTCGCAACATAAGCGAGAAAAGAAGGCCACCCAGCGGCGCACCCGTCGAGACGACACCTGTCGCCGCTGCGCTGTGCTTCAGGGCGGGAGACATCTCGAAAATGTGGTCGATGACCGTAAACGCGGCGACCGTTGGCAGGGCGGAGGCAATGCCGGCAACGACCATGCACGCCATGAACTGACCATAGGTTGAGCACCATGCAAGAGCCAAAAACGAAGCCCAGTACACGACACAGTGCGGTGCGAGCAGCAGCAGCATGCCTCGGGGAGACGACGACGGCGAGACCCGGTCTAGGAGGATGCCGCTGAACAGGCCAAAAAAGCAGTTGAGAAAGCCCAGCAGCGAGCTGATCCAGGCAATGGCCGTATCGCTGTTCCCGCCGTTATAATCTGCCAGCTGGTGGGTTTCCCAGTAGACCTGGAAAAGGCCGAAGGCCGACATGAGACCATACGTGGGCATGGTCAGACAGACACACCCGACCACAGCGATCCAAGCCGACCAAGCTGAGTGGCTTGTCGGGGTGCCAGGATCAGAGGCAGGCGTTTCCAGTGGCTCTGGACTGTCGCTCTGAGACGAATTATGGTTATTCAGCTTGCCATTTAGGGGATGGAGTGCCGGGTTGCCGAGAGGGGAGGGCAGGTGAGGATCGGTGACGACAACGGTCTGGTCCGTGTCCGTGGCTGTCTGCTCAGAGGTGGCTTGAGGCCTAGAGAAAGGGTGGTTGTCAGTGGATGGCGAGACATGTGAGCGAAGACGATGAAATGAAAAAAGAAAGCAAGATGCAGCTATTTCCTTTTGGACACATCCACGCAGCGCCAGAACAACGCCTTTCTTTGTTTAGTTTACAATGCACGCTCATCGACCCAGTCCCGCTATGCTCCTATCCTTCCGTTCTCCTACCGTCTTGTCCATCGGTATTTCTCCCACCCATGGTAGTGGAAAAGAGCAAGCCCGATGAGGCGTGTATACAGCGGAGAAACACAAAAGGAACCTACATTGTGATGGTCTGGCCATCGTCGCCTGTTGACGAAGTCTCCGTGACGGCCATAGTCTCGAGTAGCTCGATGGACACTCTCCTTGGTGCTCGAGGGAATAAAACAAAAGAAAAATCTTCGGCGAGATGCTGAAAAAGAGAAGAGATGTCGTGTGGTGACGGGCAGACCGGAGTCGACGGCGGAGAGGTATCAGAAGTATGAAGTGAGTCCTTGGAGATACGTGAGCAGAGGCAAAAGGGGAATCAACATTTGTTTTAGTTTGTTCGAATTCTGGTCGAGTCGTGTCAAAATACCTGTCGAGAACGTCTCCCTAATGTTTTTGGCTCTTTTTTTGTTTGTCTCCTGTCTCGAGAACAGAGTCCCGTTTAGGAAGTCAGCATCCACACACTGCCAATGCCTCGAACAGCCCAATTCTGCTCTCCATCGCACCTTCCCTCTGCACCGCTACATCCTTCCTTCGTGTAACCATGGCTAGTATCACCGCGTCCGGTCCGGAAACCGCTGCTCCTCGCTGCTGCCCTATTTGCTGACTTTGCTACCTCTTCCCTCTTCTCTCCTCTTTCCTCCTTCAGTTGGGAGCTCCTGCCTTGGCGTATGTAGGGGACCAACGCCATCTGCACGACGAGGATCATGAACAATGATACCTGTGTTTGCTGCCTCTCGTCTCTCTCTGCATGCGTCTCAGCATTTTTACTCCTTTTCTTTTCAAGTTGTACTCAGACGCCGTGGTTATGCTTGCCTTCTGTTGGCCCGGGGCTCCTGTACGAAATGGGTGTGGGCGAGAAGAGAGAGAAATATAAGGAGAGACTGAGATGCATTGGGGCAATCGTTTACATTGGTAATGGTTTGACAGACTCAGTATTTTCTTTCTTTTTTCCTTTTTTTTCTTGCTTTCAGTCTGCATTCGTTGTGTTTTCTCATGTCCCGTTGCTTTGTCAAGCTTACCTTCTGCTGCGTGTGTTCTCCAAATCCCCAATATTGGCCAATATGAATCGAGATGAAAGTAAATAGATGCATCGACAGTCAAAGTCATCACACAACGTTTCCGTTGGCCGGTTCAATCGCCGGTCGAGACCAGTATAGGCGCCAACATGTGAACAGTTCATCATGCAAGCTTATATTGCGACACCGTTCTTCTTGCGTTTCGCCCCCTTTCCGTCCAATTTTGCTTCTTCCACCATCATTATTAGGTGCAATTGCATCTGCATCCCACCCAACCACCGTCTGTTGGCTCGACGTGGCAAGTCAAAAGGTCACAATGCGACCGCATTCCGGTCCTTTAAGCTCGTTGCGTTTCTTTCCGCTGCTCCCCGGACAGAGCCCCCGACAAGTTGCCTTACTTGGCCTTTTTTACAATTTTTATACGTGTTTTTTATTTCTTTATTCGTTTTGCCTCCTGTTGTTCACATTTCACGTCGCACAACATACTGTGGTGGTACTGCACTGCAAACATCTCCAACACGGCCCAGCCAAAGTGGAGAGATGTTGTGCGCGCACCAACAGAGAGAAAAACCGAGGACGGACTGGGGAACGTGACGCAACACGACCTGCAGGACACGCAAAACGTCTTCCTGGATTTTGCGAGCGCGACGTCTTGCGCTTCTTCTCAGATACGCCTGCGATTGGAGGTTGCACTCGGTATTTCTGCGTACGTTTGCCCGCATCACGGCGTCCATCACGGGATTGCCCACGACTGCATCGATGCCAAATTGAAGAGCCTCGTTTGCAAAATGACGGAGCGGTAGGGCTCTCTAGCATAGTTTCATTTTTTTGCCATTCCATGCACGACGTATTCGAACGTCTCTGTGTCTTTTGGCATTCATTTACCTTCTCACCTAGAAACCCACACTTCGTATGCAGACTGCAGTCGGGAAAACAAACAAAGAGCTTGGGAGAGGTGCATATAATGCTCCACAATGGCAAGTGAATGAAAGCCAAAGACGTAAGAAGGAGTGTCTTAGAGTGGAGACCCAATGTTGAAAGAAAAACAAGCAACGATGGAAGTGAAAGAGCATCGACCAATGGCAAGCATCCACCAACGACGACTGGCAACGGACGATTCACTTGCCACGGCGGCTTCAGCTCCGGCCATGCACGACGACATGTACAAAGGTATATACGAAGCCACGCAGCATGTCGTCCATGCAAGAAGCCATGCAAGATCAAATATCGCAGCGTACTCTGACTCTGTTCAGACTGTCTGCGAGAGCAGAGGGGCGAGGGGCAAAATACAAACAAGCGTTGGCGGCGAGAGTGATGTGCAAAAGGTGCAGACAGCACACACGCCACATCCTGGGAATGGCATCGTTCTGTGGCTTCGACTCCCCCGCCCTTTGCCTTTTTTTTTTCCTTTTTTGTTTCCTTCTTCTTCGCTCCTTTCCGCCCCGCTGCCCATATTGTCATGACCTGGGACCCAAGGAGCATCGAGTCCCCATACCCCGGGGTGCAGTCTGCCATGTCGGTGGGCAGAAAAAAGGCACGAAAAGGCAGCCGGGGGATCGTCAACGAGACCTGAACGCCTCTTCTTGTAACGGCTGCTCTGTAGTGGAAGCTGTCCGCCGTCGTAGAGTGCTGGGCGACACTTCTTTGATGCCCGCACGCAAACTGGACCTCGTCCTCGACCTTGTACTTCTTTCTCTGGCCGTGTTTGCAGCTCTGCTTCACTCTCACCCTCTTGTCGCCTTTCTCTCACTTTCCTCGGTTTTCTCTCTTTCCCTCCGGCAACGGCTTGGTGCAGATTTTGGTGTTCGCTCTGTAGGCCCGTCGAGGAAGGAAGTCGCTGTTTACAAACGGAAGCGATCAAGAACAGGAAGGAGCGATGCACAAAATAAATATCGTGGTCCAGATGCTCCAGCAACCGAAGCATGGCAGGCCCCATACATGACGGTGGCTCCTACCTTGTCCGTCTGGCCTTCACTGCCCTCTCCTTCCTCTTTTGATTTTTGCTGCCTCTTGCCTGCTGGGCCCCGTTTCCTATTTCTTTCCCTCCTTCTTCCTCTGTCCCCCAAGTCATTCTCTCTGTCTCTCGTCCTTTTTCCTTTCTAGTTATTTTTCCCACTCTCTCTATCTTCTCCCATATACACGTTGTCTCACAGTCCAACTGTCATCTACATCTACATCTACTGAACGTTATACCCAATATCATCACGCACCATTGTCGTGTTTCCTTTTTATTTAGCATCTCTCGTTTCATCGTTCACCATGCGAGCCGTCAATTTGAACGGCCCTGGGCTGTTTTGTGGACGCATGTCTGTCCTCATGAAGCGCACCACGGCCATTCGTACTGTTGCTACGCTGCCTCCTCGCATGGCACCCGTGGCGCCTGTTGCTGCTGCTCAGCAGGTCCAGAACGAGGACAATGACACGCATGTCGTCGATGCCACGTCCTCTCGGGATCAATTCTGGCGCAAGATTCCTGTGTGGAAGGACGTGACCACGGAAGACTTTCTTTCGTACAAGTGGGGAGTCAGTTTCACCCGTCCCTCCCCTCCTATTTTGTTTTCCGTTGCTTTGCCTGCGTGCTCTGCACACACACTAACAGTCTGCGGCTCTCACAGATCAAGAACACCGTCCAGGGTGAGCTCAAGCTCGCTCGCTTCCTCGAGCAGGTGCTCCCCGACGAGGTCCCCATGACCGACGTGGCCCCTGTCGACTCCGGCACGCCGGTTCAGACCCGCGAGGCGCTCGTCACGGACGTCATCGACGGGATCAAGACCGCTACCATGTCGACCCGCATGACGCCGTACATTCTCAGCCGCATCAACTGGGCCGATCCGCGCAACGACCCCGTGTTCCGTCAGTTCATCCCCGTCAAGTCCCGCATGCTGCCCGACCATCCCAAGCTGGCTCTGGACTCGCTCCACGAGCATGCCGACTCGCCCGTGAGCGGCCTCGTTCATCGCTACAACGATAAGGCTCTGTTCCTTCGTAAGTTGTCCTTCATTTTTCTTTCCTTATTTTTTTTTTCTTTCTTATTTTTTATATATACTTCTCGTTCATATCTCCCCTCATCTTTTTACACGACACTGACCAACAGCCACGTCGGTCTGCCCGACTTACTGCATGTTCTGCACGCGCTCCTATGCCGTGGGTGCCGACACGGACTCGGTGAAGAAGGCGTCCATGAAGCCCACCAAGACGCGCTGGGAAGAAGCTCTTGCCTATGTTGAGCGCACCCCTCGGCTTCAAGACATTGTCGTCTCCGGCGGCGATGCCTACTATCTGCAGCCCGAGCAGCTTGCCTACATTGGCCAGCGCCTGATTGCCATGCCCAACATCAAGCGCTTCCGCTTCGCGTCCAAGGGCCTGGCCGTCGCCCCGGCGCGCATCCTGGACGACCAAGACTCCTGGTTCCAGGCTCTCAAGTTCGTGGCCGACGAGGCCCGCAAGGCCGGCAAGGCCATGGCCCTGCACACCCACTTCAACCATCCGCACGAGATCTCCTGGGTGTCCGAGCTCGCGGCCCGCCGCCTCTTTGAATCCGGCATCATGGTCCGCAACCAGACCGTTCTTATGCGCGGCGTCAACGACGACCCGGCCACCATGTCGGCGCTGATCCGCAATCTCGCCGACAACAACATTTTCCCGTACTATGTCTACCAGTGCGACATGGTCGAGAAGGTCGAGCACCTCCGCACGCCGCTCCAGACCATCCTGGATCTCGAGGCCCAGATCCGCGGCTCCATTGCGGGCTTCATGATGCCCCAGTTCGTCGTCGACCTGCCCGGCGGCGGCGGCAAGCGCCTGGCCTGCTCGCACCTCTCGTACGACCGCGCCACCGGCGTGTCGCGCTTCATGGCCCCTGCCGTGACGGGCCGGGACAAGGACAACAAAGTCTACGAGTACTACGACCCCGTGGACTCGGCTGTCGAGCCCAGCGTCGGTGGTCAGTAGCGATGAAGGGCAGTCTCTACTACCAACAACGAGAGCACGTTTGCACAGCAAAGGAAGAGGAATTTGATTTTTGGGCCAGTACAATGGCATGGAGTATGAGAATGGTTATGGAAATTTTAATGTAAGGGAACGAACTGGCCCTGGATGGATCTGAATCTAGTCAAGGAATCTGGGAATCGACTACATCTGAGGAATTGTACGGAGACGAAAATCATGTACGTACCATATGTACGATACCTCTTGAGTTCATATACGAAACGTTGCATCATGGTCAAGAAAAAGCACCGTTGGGCAGGAAGAGTCATATTAAACAAACGTCTACTTCAATACTGTACCACGTAAATGTCGTTGATACTTGATACACTCTATTCCCAGGGATACGAGATAATACGTGTTCGAAAGCGAGGACAACCGTTCCTGCATCCATAGGGAGAGCTGCATGACGTGCCACGTTATCGTCTGCTCAAGTCACCCCAGCTCGTCCACAATCGTAGGACAAGAAAGAGGTCCGGGAGCTGTGCGGCAGGAAAGAGAACGCCAACAGAAATATCTGGTTTATTTTTGTGGCCGTGTTTCAACGACGATGTCGCAGTCGATGTCAAAAGCAAGGTCAGGATATCTCCGAAACCGAAGGCCCTCGAAGCAATAATCAGGAAGCATAAAAAGAACAACACAAAAATAGAATACCATCAGTGCGTGCAGTGGTGCAACGTGCCAAAACATACAACGTAGTGTAAATCACTAAAAAAAGCCTGTACCAGTGGCCCCAGGAGCCTCTTCCCGCCCTGTGCA
This sequence comes from Sporothrix luriei, assembly GCA_021398005.1. Lineage (NCBI taxonomy): Eukaryota > Fungi > Ascomycota > Sordariomycetes > Ophiostomatales > Ophiostomataceae > Sporothrix > Sporothrix luriei. The sequence goes on along the minus strand of WNLO01000194.1, from coordinate 15,222 downwards.
CTCGCGACATCTACATATGCTCCACCAGAACCAGACGATCCAGCCGATGGGAGGTAGAACGTCGTACGGTCGTACTGCTTATTACTGCGTACAAAGTGATCTCCCATCTCCTCGTCGATGCGGCACGGGAAGCGGCATCAGACGCTTTCGACGGCTGTGTTGTACTCCGTATCTGCCGATCATTTGTCGTTGCCGTCGGCAGGTGTAGTGTCCTTGAGAAACGTGGGCTGCTGTACGAGTATATCAACGTCCGTCGAAAAAAACACGATTGATTTTACGTACTTGATTTCGGCATCTAGCGGCTACCTCGTCTCGCCCCTGTCTGCTGGAGTCCATTCTGTTATCTCTTTCTCAAAATGAAATGACTTGGCACGCCCAGAGCGGCTAGGTAGCGGAGGGACGCAACAAGGAACCTTGAAGACACAGAGAAGGCGACATGGAGAACACTTTGTAGGAATACGTCGTAGGAACACGAGTAAAATAAAAGGCGAGCATGCCGAGGGCAAGGAAAACAGGACGCTATGCGAATGTGGTGAATGTGATATATGACGGACGACATTTACGACGTTCAATGGGACAGCGTGAACAGAAAAATCCGCAGCAGATCGTTGCCGTTCCCGGGAAAGATTGGCAGGTCACCGGGGGGGCCGGGGTTCCATCCTCGCCGTCCAGCGCCTTGCATCGTACGGGCGGCGCCTGGCCTGGCGTTGTGACGCTGTGAGCGTTGCCGCCGTGTCCGCAGTGTGCCCCATCGGCCTGGATGACGAATGCCAGGGGCAGTATCCAGGGAGGTGAATACGTCGTCGGAAGAAATGAGAAAGAAAAAGGACGGAAAGCGCGCGTCAGAAGACGACAAAGAGGGCGTTAAAGCAGACGCAAAGAAATCTTACGTCGTAATACGACGAACGGAGTGCTCCGTCCTCCTGTCCTTGAGGTTGCAGTCGGCAGGGCCACAAGGCAGTCTGATCGTCTGGCGTCGTTCCTTCGCGCTTCCGACGTATTTGTTGCCCCATCCTCTTTTACTCGCACAGATGATCATAAAAGAGGGTCTTTGAGTGTCGAGCCCAGGATTGTATTGTAATCCGGCGGGCGGCGCTGGATGCTACCTTTGTTTCTATTTCCATCTCACTCGCCGCTTTGTTCTGGACTCGACACGGCAGGGTTGATCCTGAACACGCGTAGCACCACTGACCGACACAGTGCTCCGTATGTACGACTATGTGTACGTTGTGTGCACGTCCTCGGTATCTACGGACAGCCGAGACTGTCGCATTGCCGTTTGTTCCACCCTCTTTCTTCTACAACGTCTTTGGCTGGCACGGCATCCTTATGCACGCTGCAACTGCAACTGCATCTGCAACTGCGACTGCACCTGCACACCTGCATCCCCTATCCACAATCTTCACCATATGCATGCACTCCTGGACCAGTGCGACAAAATGCAGGCAGGCCTTGGAAACACAGCTTGTCCGGCAGACAGCGTTATGCGGTATAAAGCACACATGTTGAAAGTGCAACGCCACTCGCCCTCAAACAAGAATGAAGCAAAGGAACTAAGAGAAGAATGAGAAAGACGAAGGAAAAGACGACGACGAAACTGTACAACGTATGCCGTGCCCCCAGGTGAAATGCTTAACGTCTCGTGCTCAGCTCGAGTTGTCGACGTCCGTGTTTTCGATATTGCCCTCGCTACAACCCGACGACCTTTTCCACAGTCACATTGAAGCTATGGACGTTGAGGCGATTTCTACAACGTTCGACACGCTCTGTAAATTACTCCGTAAGATACAAACATCTCGGATAGGGCGGTGAACGCCATGTCATTCTACGGAGCAATTACTTTAGTGTAATAAAAAACAAGCGGAGCTTACTCGCAGGGCTCCTTGGCCTTTTGGCGCTGCCTTTTCGCCTTCTCACTGTTCGGAGCATTTCAACGTCGTATTTTACGGTTGCCATTTTCTGTTCAGCGGATAATCCTGGACGAGAGGGATTCTGTTCACATCATGTCGGTTGGCGCCCCAAATCCAAATGTCAATAATGGTAGCAATGCTGGCTGAGCCAGGGACCTGTCAAGAATATGTCTGCAAGGTCCCGCACAAAATACTACACTGCAAATTTGTTAATATCTTTCCATCTCTTTTTTTGCCCCAGCGAAAGACATGGGAAAAGCGAGCCAACTTAAACGGCCTTCATTAAACGGTTTCTGGAGTATTACTGCGTGCTCGTGAAACGACACAACTAGCAAGAAATTGAAGGCACAGCGAGACGACGATCGCATCAAAAGAGGCAAAAAGGACGAGACACCAGGACAGGACACCTAGCAGCAACGAGGCAGCCAACAGTGCACTGCGAACAGAAAGAGTCGACCGACGATATCGAGACGAGCTAGACCAAGCCGGAGCATGTACCAGGGCCCTGGCAGTCCCCAAAAAAGCTCATCTGCCCGGTAATCAGCCAGCTGCCGATCGTGGTGCAGAAGAGGAAAGGCTTTCTGTCTGGGGTAGGAAAAGAGGCGGAGGACGGGGACAGGCGAAGAGGAAAGCGAGGAGAGTGGAGAATGGAGAATAGGACACGACAATGGTCAGAGGTGGAAGGGCAACGACGAGAGGGAAAAGGGGGCAAAGGAAAATCAAACATGAACTGGCTGCCAATGCAAATTATTTATGTATGTATGCTATGATGTCCGGAGTATGCTTGATCTGCAAGGTATGCTTATGGCGTACATTGTGTTTTGAAGATAGACGCGGCGAGACGGGTAGAAAATAGAAATAGCTTGTTTCAGGTTGGCTCTGCCGAAACCAGGTGGAAGAGCTAAAATAGATTAACACCAGTACCGCGCACAGGGACTACGTCGTAATAAGAGCACACGATTCAGAAGCTCATGTAGCTTTTCGCTTGCAATGGCTCTCAAAAGAACTTACCAAAAAAAAGAGAGAGGGAGAAAGAAAAGTAGATCACTTACGAGTTAGGCAATGATTCCAGCACTTGTGAATAGGAGAAGTGGAAGAAAGCCTTCGCCGGTTGATACGAGCTTGGTGAGCCTTCTCCCAGATATCCTGGGGTAATTGATTTCCAATTGCTTTTGTGTCTCGCTCTGACACAGCTAATCTCCGTAGCTTGTTGCTTTCTTGTTCCACCGTCTCGTATGTCCTGCGTGTCTCGTCTTGGCCCTCGTGGATGTGTCTCGCTTTCGTGCTTTACTTTGTGTTCTTTTTTTTTTGTCTTCGTTTCTCTCATGTTATCAACTGCTGCTTTCTTTAGGTTCTTCTTTCATCCTTTTCTTCCCTTTCTTGACCTATCTACTCGACTACAATTTTGCAACAAACAACGGTCATTTTCAAAATGGAAAGCATGTAAACTTAGGAAGGATACCAGCAAGTAAAGAAAAGACGGCTCGGTCACCTTTTATCCACAACAATATAATATGTGAAATGGCCAATGCACAAGCACACAAAAACGCACAGGACGTTCAGTGGCTGTCGGATAGCTACCGAGCTGCCGCCCGCCTGCAAAACAGGGTCATGGCGTCGTGGTTGAGTCGACAACAGAGACCTCGCATATTGCCATCCAACATCAGCCTCGCAAAGTAAACATGCACTCGCTTGAACCCTCTGTTGATAGATTGCATTGGCAGTTTTAGTGTATTAGTGTATTAGTGTTTAGTGATTTAATGTTTAATCTAGTGCCTTCCTGCACTCGCTCTTGCCGTATTTGTTTACTATGCAGCAAAGAAGCTGCCGCCCATGGTCACCGCCGTTTTTGCTGCTGCTGTCCGCGCGACGATGGACAAACACGGCAGGAACAAAGGCTTCGTGTAATCTGCTCTTGCCTTACGATATTCCACACTGTTCCTTCCGCCGTTTCGTCTCTGCCTGCCTGCCCTACCCTGCACGTTGTCCTGCTGCACCTTCCCCTTCTCAGCGTATTGCGGAGTACAGAGCACACGTGTATGGGGCGTGCTTTCCCTCGCCGTACACAGGCTTGTTGCACAACAGGAAAGAAGAAGAGGCAGAAGTCGAGAGAGAAAAAAAAAGCCGGGACGCCCACAAAAACGACGATCCCTCTCTCCTGGTCATGAAAACAAGACGCAACGAAGCCAGCATCCCGGGCCCAAGCAGACGGCCAGAAATGAAGAAGACGGGCGACAAGAACGACAGGATTAAAACCTCTGCACCGCCCACGTTGCCGCCTCGTGTCCTGCTACCAAACTTTCCCCGTCTCTGGTTCACGATTCTGTCTCGTTGCTTTTTCTTCTTTTCTTTTTTTGTTCTTTTCTTCTTTTGATCTTCATCGGTCGTCCATTCGCCCTGCAGGTCCACCGCCAATAACACGTACCGACATTACGACGTACGCACACCTACCACGTACACCGACACAACCATTGCCCACACGACCAACCACGGAAACAGTCAAGCCACATTTGCCCCTGATCAACAGCGCAGAAAAGACGCAGTGCCCCTGGAATTTGCTGGTTCTCCTGTTGACCGCGCCACTTGGTCGAGTAGGGTTGCCTAGGCTTCATTGGACACACAGGACCAATCTGCAGCGACGTTGTTGTGCTTTCTTCAGCCGTGTCCACACCCACCGATCGACAACGGGTCGACGAAACAAAACGAAACAAAACGTGAGCGAGCGGGCATTGAAACGACCATATCTGCCGCGTCCAAAAAACAGACGAGGAACCCAAAAGGGACGACTTTAAAATACTTTGCACGGAGGACTAGCAAACACAATCCACGCGAGAAGCTGCCCTCTGCGCACACCGAGCACTACCACTTTCCCCCGTCCCCCAGTCTCCGTGTTAGTTCTGGGGCGCTCCAGACCCTGGTCAGTTCCGTTGTTCGCTACCCGCTTGCTGTGCAGGCTGACCCCATTTTTGACGGGGCGGCTACGAACGAAAGACGACGAAAAAGGACGAAAAAGGGTGTCGAGGAAAAGAGGAGAGACAGGGCAGATAAAAAGGCAAAGGGGAGAGGAAATGAAAACACTGCTAACGACTATAAGATTGCCAAACCGGCAAATAACAGCAGCAGACAATTATGCAGGCACTCGAGCACCACGACGGTCAGTCCGTTGTGTCTGATGTTGGCTTTTGCTCCGAGCTGAAGATGGGCGCCGATGCCGTTGAAGCCGTTGAGGTCGTTGAGACCTTGGCCGCCATGAAAATGCCTACAATCACCACCGACACCGGCGTCATCGCCAAGACCACCGAGGAGAGCAGCATTGCCGCTGACAGGATTGCCGCTACTGGCACTGACAGCAGCAGGGCTGCCACTGCAACCTCAGCCGGAATCACAGCCATCACCACCAGGACTGATACGCCAACCAGTGCCGCTGATGTTGCCGCTGCCGGGGTCCAGGTTGAGGATCCTGGCCATTCTGGATCCACGCCAACCAACACCAACACCAACACTCGCAGAAGCTCCAGAAGCAGCACAAGCTCAGGCTCAGGCTCACCGACCAGGGATGCCTCGTTATGTTCATCTGCTGCTCCGGATTCTGCTTGTCCAGCGTCTCTCACATCTCTCACTTCTCTGCCTTCTTTACCATTGGCATTGCCATTGTCGCCTCTTGCTTTCCCTTTGACATCTGCTTCTGCTCCCATTCTTCAACTCACTTTAACCTCCACTTCCACCTCTACCTTTATACTTTCCAAAGCGCCTCCGCCGAAGAAACACGCACGCGTTCCCCCTCCCATCGAGATCGGCGGCAAGCTTCGCAACAGGACTGCTTTTTTGCTGTCACCCTCGCCTCCCCAGTCTGCCCTCCTCTCCCCTTCGCCGGGCACGCTTTTTTCGACACCGTCCACATCCTCCCTCCAGTCGCCCTTCTCCTCTCTTTTCACCAACACGGCGTCTGCTCCAGATACACGGGCCTCTTCGTCTTCCTCACGCACACTCACGACGGCTGCCATTGGCTCTCACACTGACGGCGACGGCACCAACAACCGCGGCAGCAGCAGCAGCAGAAGCAGCAGAAGCAGCAGAAGCAGCAGGAACAGCAGGAACAGCAGGAACAGCATCGACGACACCGCTTCGAGATTCTTCCGCGGAGCTACCGAGTCAGTTTCAAACCCCACATCGCCAACTTCGACAGTTTGGCCTGGCTGCTACGATACCGACGGTGACGACCTCGCCAGCCAGCTTGTTGGGCCTGTCCACTGCCGCTCTTTGTCCGCCGGCCATAGCAGCATGACTATGACGGCCACCGCTGATACACGGAACGCAGCTGCCAGCGACAACTGCGACCACGACCACGACCACGACCGCTTTCTCCGCGCCAGCTTCGACGGGACGGCTGCCGGCCGCATGAACACTGCCCGGACGAGCAGCAGTAGTCACGGCATCGGTAATCGCAACAGCAACAGCAGCAACAGCCGCTGGCGTCCGACCTCTGCGAAGAGTGCACGAAGCGCCGAACGGGCCCGTAGACGGTCGCCGAGCCCGCTGTTCAACCCGTTTGCCCGCGTCTCCCGCCACCGCCACAACAGCAACAACCGCGACGACAACACCACCGACAGCATGTTTGCCAGCACAGGCAACGGACGCCAGAAACCCACCTACAGCCGGCGGGGCTCCTTGTCCTCCGGTGCTGCACCGCCGCCATTGACGCGTGAAGAGTTTGAGGCGCTTCCAGCGGCCATCCAACGAAAGGTGAGTTGATGTTGTTTTCTGCAGCTCGGTCAGATCAATCCACAGTAGCAAGCAACGAAAGGGGGGAAATAGCAAGTGCGAGAAGAGCAATACCATGAAACGGCTGCACTCTCAGCCTCTCAGCCTCTCAGCCTTTCAACCCGTCAGCCCTTCAGCCGTCACATCGGGGTTGATGAGGCTCCACCCGACCGTTTCCTTGTTTCTTCTTTTTGTTTTTATTTCTTTTTTTTTTTTCGTTTTCATCGCGTTCGTCCCTTCTCTTGTCGTGTCTTTTCGTGTCTCCTTGTCTTCACCATTGTTGTGACGCATCACATTTCATTGCTGGCAACGTTGGCGCCCACCATCCCAATTTCCTTCCAATTCCATCCAATCAACACCAAACCCCGACTGCCCATTGGCCAGAACTTTGGGGCATGGCAAGCACTCGCTGGCACATACATGGATCTCCATTGGCACCTCATCACATCGCGCCTTTTGGGCCTGTCAGCTGGGCGGCAATCGGGCAGTGCCACGATCCAATGAGAGCTTGTTGACGGCCCCCAACCACACTTTGCACACTTGTGCGCATGCATAGCAAATGCATGCGTTATCACACCCGGGGTTGAGAGCATGACGAGTTAGTGAAGAGCGAAATGACAGAGTGAGAATGAGGATTGGGGGTGAGAAAGAGACAGATGGGAGCGAAAAGAGAAAACACAAAAGAGACGGCAGGGCGCAAAGAGACACGAAACGAAAGAAAGGAAGGAAGGAAAGGAAACGAAATGAGAGCCATCTCACGCTCTGGCCAATGTCGGTCGAGAAACAGTCGACAATTGGACGTCGGTCAACAACGAGTCGAGATGAGACGAGCGGTAGGAAACGACACGAACGACGCGACGAAAAGACTGAGAACAAGAAGAGCGGTGCCCGAAACGGCAATCCGGCTGGCGCGCTACTCGCATCGTGCATGCGCCATGCCTCACAATTGCCTGACTCGGACAGTTGCGGTTGCGAGAAAAAGTGACGAGAGACGAACGAGGACATGGACGAGAAAAGAAGAAAGAGGAGGTGGCCGGTGGTCGCTTGCAAGAGATGTCGTCTAACACGGCCGCCTTTCCTTTTTCATCGGCCTCGACATCCACGACGTCGCCACTCGTCTCCGCACAACGCGTCTGTCAACTTTCTGTTCGTCTGTCCGTCCCGCCGTTCTATGGTTTCGTTTCTTTTTCTTTCGTTCGGTCCTTTGTGTGTCCAGGGTCTCGCAGTCATGTTAATGTCTCGCAAGTGCTTGTCCTTTGCCGGCCTCTGCCGGCCCTTTGCCTCCTCTTCTGCATGTCTCGCTCGGTCTTGCGTACATGTCTCGCGCCTTTGTCCATCCCGCGCATCATCCATTGCACATCACATCCCATCACCCTGCACTGCACTCTGAATGCCTTTTTTGTCGTCCTGGCTAGTGTAGCTGTCACATCTCCCTTGGGCGGAACCGAAAGAAGTCCAAAGTCCAAATATGCGAGGGGGGTAGGCGAAAACAGTTCGCAAAACACTGGCGGTGAGGTGCTGCGTCGGAGCCGACGATCATTGCCTGCCATCAGCGGCCATCTTGACAGGTGTGAGCTGGCTTTGGTTGCAAGCGTGCGTGGCTTCAGCGAGCATTTCCTCTCTGGGATGTCTTTTCTTCTTTCCTTTCTTTTCTGTCTTATTTTTTTCTTATTTTCTTATTCCCCATTTTATCACATCGCTTTTCTCCCACACCACATGCAAGGTCCACGCAAAGCACCCAATGCACCCCCAAAACGACCCCCGTGGCTGAATGGCCCAAACAAAAACAGGTGCGTTAGGGCGTCTTGGGACCCAGCGACCTGCATATGCAGTGGTCGGGGGTGGTGCATTGGTGGGTGGCTTTTGGCGCAGCTAGGTGCAGTTTGGACCAGTTTGGACCAGTTTGGTGCATTGCAAGCTCCGTCTCGGCTACCAGTGACGCGCCGGCAGCGCCTGTGCGTCGTTAGCCACCGCCAGTGCGTGCGCTGTATCGCTCTAACTGAGGAGCTGCGTTACAGGGGACCCGACCACTGCCTGAACCGGCCCTGGGCCTGGCCTTGCCCCTTTTTGCTCACTGCCCCTTATCCGCGCTCCACTTTTTGCCCAATGTCGCTTGCCTCTTGTCCTCTTCGGCCAGGCAAGCCAAGCTCTGCTCCACATCGGCGACATGGCTCTCCGTTCTGCGAGAGAGCTCTCTCTTCCCTGGCACGCTGGCTCTTGACCGTCCTTTCCTCGTCCTTTTCTCTTCTTTTTATTTGTTTTTGAGCTCTGCATGCCCTCACCTCCGTCTCTCTCCCTCTGGGCTGTCTCCTTGTTCTTTGCTCTGTGGAGGTTCCTCTGTGTCGATCTCGCTCGCCTCTGCGGACATCATCACAAAATAACTCTTTCTCCTCCTTGTGTCTCTTCCCTTGTCTCTCTTCCGCTCCCTCTTCCATTCTCTCTTCTCTGCTCCCTCTTCATCAATTGCTATCGTTTTTTCATTCACACCCCATATATCACGCATACTCCCTCGTTCAGGTCACTTTGAAATTACCGTCTCGTATCTTCCATCTCTTTCTCCATCTGACGACGGCCGCACCCACATCCTACACCCTCCGTCCACATTGTCCACTTCGGTCTCTACTTTTCTTGCAAGCCCGCCAACCTGCCAGATTCAGGTATATCGCCGCTGCCAGAGCTCTCACGCCTTTCCTGGCCACATAATACCTCCTCATCTCCCAACCCGTCCATACCAGCTGTTCGTATTTTAGACCTTCAGTCTTTTTTGGCCTTTCTCCAATTTCTGTGTTTTATTGTTCCCACAGCATCCAACAAGCTGCGTCGCGCTGGCCTTGTGTTTATTTGTTCCTAGCTTCGTACAAAGTACACAACAGCTGCATACTACTCTCCCTCTCAGCCAATCTCTCTCCCTCCATTCCATCGTCCCGTTGTTCCACTTGGATCTCATCACATACATTCCAGCGTGCCTTTTTTCTTTTTCTATTTTATTCCTCTTTTGTTCTATCTGCTTGCTACTGTCCTTCATCTGCTTTGCTGCATTGCCATCTCCCGTTACCCATTCCAAACAAAATACTAAACGGTCCTTCTTCGCCTTCTCAACAGTACTTCTCCACACTTGAACGTCTACGCTTTGCACAAGCATCTGGCGCCATCGACGGCATATATCAGCACTACGACGCCATCTCTGCGCAAAACATCCAGCGCCGCAGGGCTCGCCAGGACCGCATCGCCTCAGACAACATCACCACCCGTCTCCGCAAGCGTTCTCTGCGTCTCGAGTCGTCGTCTCTGCTGTCCGGCAACAAGCACGGCCCCTCGCCCGCCATCGGTGACGCCGTCGCAGACACTCTCTTCTACGCCAGCTTGCCCGACAAGATCAAGAAGCGCGAGTTCTCCCCCGAGGAGCAGCTTGCCCTCGCCGGCCAGCTCCACGCCAGCGTCATCCTCGACGCCGCCGACGAGGCCATCTACAAGATTGGCCGCCGCGCGAGCATCACCCACCGCCTCATTGCTCCAGACATCACTGTGGACACGCCCACCGCCACCTCGTTCCGCCACAGCATGGAGTCCATGCAGTCCATGCAGTCCATGCAGTCCATGCAGTCCATGCAGTCCATGGAGACCATGGAGACCATGCACAGCACGAGTGATCCCCGGCTTGCCCCGGACCGGCGAAACCCCCTCGGTCTCAACGATGCCGCTGGCAAGCGCATCAGTGGTGTGCCCGAGTCCTTTTACGACAGCTTCCGCTGGCTAGAAGACGAGGACGACCTGGATCTGCGCCTCTTCCTCGACGACTACCACGCCAACCTGCGCGATGCTCTGCCCTCGCCCAGCAAAGAGCGCCGCCCATTGTTGCGTCGCCACCTTTCCATTTCCAAGAAGCCCTTTGGCCGCCCGCTGCCAACCTCCGCCTCTTTACGCAACAATCTTCTGGGCGCCGGTGGTGGGAATGGCAACGGCAGCAGCAGCCGTCCTGCCACAAAGGATGACGCTGCCTCATCTACGCGGACAGCGAGGTCACCCAGCATTAGCAACAACAGCAACGGCATGGCCACACCCTTCCCTGCCATGCCCTCAAGCACATTTTCCTCGCCCACCGGTCCTGGCTCGCACGTGCGCCGGAAATCACGCACGCTGTCCCTCATCACACCCAAACATCACGCCGCCCACGACTCCATCTCCAGCATCGACCCAGGCGCCGCACACTACCAGGACCCCGAGGCCCGTCTCAAGCTGCGCGTCTACTTGGCGTCGCCGCAGAAGTTTGACGAGGCCATTGAGTTTGGCTTCCCCTCGACCGATGTGCTGTCGTCGACGCCTTCCATGACGAACATGTTCATGGCCGGCGGCTCGCCGCCCCTGGGCTCGTCATCCGTCCTGGCGCCCACGTCCACCAAGGGCAACCGTGTACCCACCGCAACGACGGCCGTCGAGAAGGGGCATATGCGCCATGGTACTCGGCAAAGCACCTCGGACGGCATCATGCGGACGTTCTTGGCAGACGAGGACGACGACGAGAACGACAATAGCAACGCCAACGAGAACACGGCCACGGAAGACGACGACATGACCAAGCTCGACAGCGACCAGGCATCCGTGGCCGACCCGGAATCGCCCAAGACGCCCAAACTGATGCACGACAGTGACCTGATGGGCGGCATCGGCAGCCGGAAACCCTCGTCCTCGGCGTTCCGCCCGTACCGTATCTCCTCTTCGACAGATGCGCCCCAACCGCAACCGGTCGGCCACCGACCAACCGACAGCTACGCTCAGGTGCCTGCGTCGTCGCGCGAGATGACACTGCGCATGACCCTGACGCGCCTGGACCTGCGTGCCGGCGAGGACGAGATGTATGGCTGGCAGCAGCAGCAGCAGCAGCAGAAAAAGCAGTACCAAGCGCACCACCCGAGCAGCAGCCACAGCCTCCTGCCGGGCACCCACCACCTCCGCAAATCGTCAAACGCCACAGCCCTCCCGGACGCTGTGGGACCGTACTACCCATCGCCACGCAAAGACTCCCTTTGTCTGCCGTCCACCACGACAACCGCGACCACGTCGACATCAACGTGCGACAACTCGATCACGTACCTCGGTGCCGGTGCAGTCAGTCGGCCCAAGGCAAGCATCGAGGACGTCTTTGCCGGCATCGACCACTGGGAGGCCGACCAGGACAAGGGCGTCATGAAGCGCTTGTGGAATCGGGTGCGGCGGTCGTAGAGACACCTCCGCTACCCATCACCCCGGTCGACCCCCTCGCTTGCTTGGAGCAGGAAATTCTCCCACACTCTACTTTCTGTCTCGACATGGCCTTGACACCACTCGGATTTCGCATTGGTCATAATTTTGTGTTACATACCATATTTTAGTATCCTTTTCTTCCTTTCTTCGTCCAATTTCTTTCTTGACGGTCTCTTCGTATTTTTTTTTTTTTTTCTTTCTTTACTTTCCCTTTCGTTCAGATATCAACATTAGCCAGCGATTGCATTTTTATCTCTGCAAACACATAGTCTCAGCTTACATACGTTCATTACCAACCTTTTTTTATTTACAGGTCGTTAATTGGTCTTTTTTTACCTGACTTTTGGTTCTATATCACTTATTTTATTACCATATCAGCATTCTTCTTATTACTTGTCAGGGCCTTGCATGTAGCCCCTTTTTGAATCTAAAACTACGACGTATTCATACGGACTTGCCTGTGCATCTGTTGTGACAAAATGGCTGACCTGCATGTGATGTGCCACGTTACTACGACCTACTCTACTTTACGTCCAATTCACAAGCCTTTTTTCTGGGCCCGGCTGAGTGTGCCTTGTCCCGTTCCTTGGATGGCCATGTCTCACCATGTTGCCCTCGACCAAGAAAACGAGACTTTTGGAGTATTGTTTTTCCTAGTGTGGCTCTTGTCAGGTCGTGCTCCAGCCGAAGTCGTCATTAGCGGCTTTGCGTGATTGGAGACACCAACAACGCGGGGCCCTGTCAATAACACAGAAGCGAATATAGGGGAAGCCTGTGCACGGCGACGACGGGATGGACAGGCGATAAAATGGAGAGACATGTCCTTTCTGTCAGGTCCTGTGGTTCCTGTAGTTCCTGCAGGTCCTGTCTGTGCCTGTCTGTGCCTGGACGTTCGTTGTTTTCCCCTCTCTACCATTAAGCTTGGGCCTCTTCACATCAGGTCGACCATTTTTTGCCTCACTTACTTGTATGCAAATTCGGAGGCATACGCACACCCAGAAGCAAAACGAACGATGCAAGGAACGAGGGGGTGAGACACAGTCTCTCTCTGTGAATGTACTGTTGCGGTTATTCGTTTGTTTTCTTTTCCTTCTCCAGACAGACTCGACCGAAATGGCGGAGCTGGTGGAGCTATGGACCACGCGGCATGCCTAAAATACAGGACAACGATGCGTGGGCTTTTTTTTTTTTTTTTTTTTTTTTTTTTTTTTTTTTTTTTTTTTTTTTGCCCTTTTGTCTTGTCGTACGACATACCGATCTTCTTGGCAGTCTTACGACGTAATACATACCTCTCTCTGTTACGACTACCTATGCACGATGCACGATGCATGACGCACACGCTATTTTTTTGGTGCTTTCTTTTATATACCTACCTTTGCAAGAAAAAAAGAAGAATGCGCCTGCATTAGTGTGTATGAAGAAAGAGGGGGCGGCCGGCCGCTTCCCCTCTTCGCCTGTCTTGGGTATACATCGTCGAGGCTGCTTTTCAAATGGTGCAAGGCGTGCTTCTCGAGGTCGGGTTTGTTTTGTCGGCTTCGTCTTGCCGATTTTGACGCACAGCACATCGCTCAATAGGACGACAGAGAAAGTGACAGGTGCCGGCCCAAGCGACCAGGCTCGGGCGGTGCACTATCCATGGTTGTGCGGTCAGTCCTTCTGACATTTATTTTCGTCTTAATTTGTCGGGTTTCAGTTTTTGCCTACGCAAGATCTCCATTTAGGGCCCCAGTATACTCCGTTAAGTCGAACAAAAGAGGCGAAAAACAACCTGTTTTGCTGGTCGCAGCTGGCCATCCACCACGCGGCAAAGGGCAACAAAGAAGGGAAGGGGGCTCGGCAGACCAAGGAAACATCCTAGTGCGCCGGCAAGGTGTGGCAGCTAGCTACGATGTAATAATAGCTACCCAAGGGGCCACGGAGCATGGAGCCAAGAGCTACTTCGTAGGCGCCCCAGTTGGATCTTCGGACAAGAACCGGGAACGAGAACGAGAACCAGGCGAGCGGTGCGTTTCTATGTGTAGAAAGCTACTTCTGTAGATCATGTACGACATACGATGTACACCGAACGGCTGGCATTGCCTTGGCAAGGGGACATAAGCTCACAGGATAAAGCTGTCGTCGCATGGCAGCTGCTCTGACTTTGGCTTGGCGCGTTTCTTTTTTTATTCTTTTTCTATTCCTTTTCTCTCTTGTTTGTTCGTCCCGAGGCCTCGATGCCCAAGATCTCGCTTCGTTTCCGATCGTGGTGTGATCGACCTCGACAAGTCAGCTTAAACGCATGTCGTATGTCGTATGTTGTATGACGTATGACGCATCGTACATGCGCCGGTACAAGGGAACCACAGCTGGCCTGTTTAACGCGTAACGGAGCCGCAGGATTGGAATTGGCCGGCGTTGAGAACGAGCAATGAAAAAGGCCAGAGGAAACAGCCGGCCGAGACAACGCGAGGCACAAACGTATGGAGACCGGAGCACATACCCCATCAAGATAGGCCGGCGGCCTTTGGGCGTCTTGGCTGATGCTGCCCGTCATTCCTTGCTTCTAAATGTTCGACTCCGACAATTCTCTGTTTGTGATGTCGTGCTTTCTATCCTCGCGGGCCATTCTTAACAGGCGGTACAAGCAAGCTGAAAAGCATACCACCCCGCGAGACAACGAGAGACACCGGCAGGGGCCAAGACATACGGCACGCGTGCAAGCATGGCATGTATTTGTGCATCCATGTTACGCATACTGCCAGTCGATGTAGACGAATCACGGCACATGACAAAGTGAGTCGGTATTGCACATGTCGATTTAGTCTATGAGGTTCTGGTATTTTATTAATTTGGTGATTGTTTGCTCGTCTGTACTTTTGCAAAATTGTTTGTGCTTGGCGGCTATATGGGAGAGGATACAGGGGAGACAAAGAACAAAGAGAGGCATCCTGCCTGATATCTCAGTACAGAAAACTAAGACAATCGAAAATGGAAAAGGAAAAAGGAAAACAGGAACCCGTGATAAAGATTGTAAAACTCGCCATCCAAAAACAAGGCCCGACAGGATAGCAAGCAAGGACAACAAAATCAAAAGGAAATTTTATCTATATGCGTGTCCGCGTTGCTGTGGCTCACGCGACCGGCCGCCTCCAGCCTATACGTCCTCGTCGCTGTCGTCGCCCAGCAGCTCGCCCTCGTCGTCGTCCACAATCGCGTAGTCGCCGCGTCCGCGCGCAAAGCTGTCCCGCGTCGTAAACCGCCGCGCGCCGCCGCCGCCCAGGCCCAGGCCCTGGCCCAGCCGGCTCCAGGCGCCCCGCGCACCCCCGCCGCT
>WNLO01000193.1:0-41579 GCA_021398005.1 Sporothrix luriei | reverse complement strand
TGGGTGATTACTCTTTTTTTTTGGGGGGGGGTGGTTCCCCCGCGTAAACAATACGCGGCCGGAACCCTAGGTTTTTAAAAATTTTTTTTTTTTTTTTTTTTTTTTTTTTTTTTTTTTTTTTTTTTTTCTTTCTTTCTTTTTTTTTTTTTGTTCTCCTACCGTGCGCCTTGGTCGATCCTGCCGGTGGATGTCCACTGTCGGTCCACTTTCTTGGTCCTTGCTTTTGCGCCGCGTGCCTACATTATATGTGCCTACATTCTTGCTCACAGTCTGGCCTACGCTCGATCCCCTCCTGGTCACCGTTTCCTCATTCATCGTACAGGGCATGCCAATCGGTCGGCACGCGGCAGGTGCATGGTCCCGTTTGCTTGGACCAGGTCCCCAGGTGAGCCTTTTTTGAACGTCGAGTGCCAAGTTCGTCTGTATTTCGTCTCCTGTTTCCTCTTCTCACTTTTTTTTTTGTCATGCATAGTTCAGCCGCTCTCAGCTCCTGTCCGCCGGTCTACCTATCTTATTCTTCCTTCTACCTAGTACATCGTATGTGGTAAGGAGAAAATCAAGAGAGGCAGCCCAAATCAGCTCTCTATTTTGTACTTCCGGGGCTTCTACGGCGTACTCCGCGCACCAGGGCTACGCCGTTTAGAAACACACGACTGTGAGACCTGCACATGCGAGAAGCAAGGGACATGCGGGGAGGAGCAGATTCAGCGGAGATGAAGAAAGCCAGTCGGGGGGAAGAAACACGGTGGAAGCTGTAAAGAAACCTGCTGTGGCCAATCACACACCGCAACGCTCACCTTGCTGGTTGACAACTGCAGTTTCCTGACCAGAGTCTATGCAACAAACGTGGATATTGCGTTGTCTCAGTAAGAAAGCGGATGAAGTAAACAGACCGAGTAGTCGATGTTCTATCATTCTCTCATTTTCTCATGGATGCTCTCTCCTTGCGTCCGGAATGCAACTGACAAAGGCAAGGGTTGTGTCGAGGTGTCTTTGCAGAATCCTGACCGCCATTTGCGGGATGTTTTTCCATATCATGTGTAAATGGCACAGAAAGCGGGAGCTGCCAACCTTTGAAGCATCGGCGCGGCATACCTGATAGCCTTCCATCTGGGTTTCCCCTACCTTTTGGGGTGATTTTGACAAATGCCAATACAATTTTCTTGGTCCCAAAACCAACCGTCGTCGATGCAAGGGAGACCCAGAAGCATCTTTTTCAACTCCTCAACAGAGCATCATACGCCACAAAATTGGATAGTTCACCGGCCACTGGTTGGTCTACAAGCCAATAGATTTTGTCACTTTTGTCACTCATGTTGCATGAACCCGTGCTGCGTTTTCCCGTTTACTCCGGCTCTCGTTTTATTTTCTCTGTGCCTGGTCGTGCCGTGAAAGGGAACCCAGACCAATAGATCGTTTTGAGCCCAGGAGAACGAACCAGGGAAATCCACACGGTAGACTGCAGGCCTAGTCCCTGGTTTTATTTGGTTCGGAGGTCTTGGGCGGCATCGACCAACAGGAAGTGCGGCTGGCTGCATAGCAATCGCACGACAGGATTGACAGGCCGACAGATGCCATCTCGGGCCATGTTCTCCAAAGCATATGCAAAGCTGGACTTCGCCAAGGGGGAGAAGACGGGCGTGGTGCAACGGACGCCATCCAGGCTGGCCAGGGGGACGAATTTCCTCTTGTCATGGCATGCGAGACAAAAGAACTGAACCTCAAACCATCGTTTTCCCGTTGTTCGTCACGACATCCCTCAGCGTCGTATTTCACTTTAACTTCCCCGACGCGATCTCGCGCCTTTTGCGACGCCATCACGAAAAGAGCGTGATTGTCGCGTTTTTAATTACACAGGAGGCCGAGGACAGTGAGGACAAAAGGAAAAAGGAAAATCGAAAAAGGTTGCAAACAAAAAAGGACTCCGTCCACAAAGCCACAGGCTCCAGAGTCGTAGCCGCAATCTCAACCCTGGGCAGCTGTGGCCAATTAAATGGTACGTCTTGGCACCCCCTGTCAAAAACAGTGGATGTCCAGCCTCCCCTATTTTGACCTTTTGTCTTCTTGTTTTCTGCTCCGTACGATCTAATGTCCCCTGCCGACTGCTCAGACGCCCAGTCCTTCGTGCCATTTCCCTGTATCCGTCTTGTTCTTCCACTCGTGGCCCACACGCGGCAGCCGGGCCTTTGCACTGGACCAAGGCCGGGGCCGTCCTCTCGCTGCTCGCTAGGCCCCCTGTACCCTGCAAAGATATGCCGTCTCTCGCTGCAAGGCGAGCCTGTCTGCTTATCAAATCTGCGCAAAAGGGTCAATGGAAGGGGGGACGGAGCAGGCGCGGATCAGAGGAAAGCACAGAAAGGTGCGCTCTCCGAGAGGTTGTCGCCGTCTGTCACCTTTCTGGCGGTCTTCCTCCTTTCGTCCTAGCTCTACCGCAGGATTGGAACCGGCGCTGGCCTGGTCTTGATTTGGGCCTGTTTTTCCGTCTGTCTTTGCCCATTTGAGACCTGCTCTTCACTCAGCAGGGGCCTGAAACAAGGCCCGCCCAGCAGCCGAGGGGCGATGCCGAACAGCGTCTTTGTGTTGCTGAGTCAAATGGTCGGCGGATACGATGTACTTTCGTAGAAAAGCCCAAGACTGGCGCGGGACCGATGGAGTCAAAGGAAGAGAATGGGCAGCGTCGGGCAGCAAGACGTGCAAAAGGCGCAAAGGTGCAACAGGCGCAGACCCTACGAAGCGAGAACAAAGGACGATGGATGGAACACCGAGAGCCAAATGGCAGCGCCACTTGGCGGGCAAGACCATGATCGGATGCAGGCAGCGAGACCCAGCTGCTCTGATGAGCGCGGGACACACGTCGTACGACGTATGGCAACGTGAAACGCTGAGAGGGCGCACAAATGTATGGAGTAATTAAGTGACAGAGCCCGAACGCGGTCCAATGTGACGATGTTCGCGCGTTTTGGCGTTTTTCATGGGGGATGCGGGCACCCAATCTCAGGCAGGAAGCAGAGGAAAGGGCAGCCGTCAAGGTCCTGCCTCTGCAAGACGACGCGCTAAAACTGCCCAACGGCGGATGCTAATACGAAGCGGCGCACTTGGTGTCGGCACGGTCGCTCCTGCCCCAGTGTGCCGGGAAGTCTCCCCTTGTCTAGCGGCGTCACTAGCGCCTGGCCTTCCAGGTCAACATGCTACAAGAAGGCAAATACGAAGGAAACACGACCATGAAAGAGGCAGACCAGGCGAGGTCAAGAAAGAAGAGGAAGAACGAGAGTGGAAAAAGAGAAAGACACGATGGAACCGTCGCCGTTTATTCTTTTGCAAAAGCATTGGTGCACGTCGGCCAGTGGCAAAGACAAGGAAAGAGCAGGATACAGGAGAGAAACCGGGAAGGAGCGAGTGTGAGCCTGTCAAAAAGGGGAAAGCGTTCCTGGCAGGCGACTGACTACTTTCTACGGGGCGAGGGAGCTCCCGTCCTAGTCAGGAAATTGCCTTGTCGGCCGCTCCTTCCTTTCCAAGCCCCAAAAGCGTGTCTCAGTTTCGTGATGGAGATCGCGTCACAGACCAAAACAGCAAGCGCAATCGTCCCCGTTTTGCTCCTCACTTTGTTTCTGTTCGGCTCTCCACCGTGGCATGTTCCGCACATGCTGAGAACTCACCGCACCCATTCATCAACATAGGCCATCCGCCGGTTCTCCATCTGTCTACGACATTCGACGTACGGCAGGTCTTACCACTGTAGGATCGGCAGCGGCAGCGGAGCCCTCCAAGCGACGGGCCCTGGCAGAGCTCTGATGTTTTGTTTCTTTGGCGACTTGCCCCATCCTCGCTTTTCAAGGAATGTGTTGCCCGGTACGGAACCTTTCGAGCATT
The DNA here is from genome assembly GCA_021398005.1 of Sporothrix luriei. Taxonomy (NCBI): domain Eukaryota; kingdom Fungi; phylum Ascomycota; class Sordariomycetes; order Ophiostomatales; family Ophiostomataceae; genus Sporothrix; species Sporothrix luriei. The sequence continues at coordinate 37,709 of WNLO01000193.1, read as the reverse complement.
TCCAGGATTTCCAGGACTTCCAGGATTTCATCTCGGGCATATCGACAAGCGTGAGTCCAGACAGGCGTTCTTTGTCGTTTATTTTCCGCTCGCCGCCCTAGTACAGCTTATCGGCACAGCTTCTCAAAGCCAAGGATCACGGTTTTGCCTCCTCGCACTCCCGGACCCAAAAAACGCATCGTTTAAGCTTGAGACGAATATCGACCATCGCAGCATTTGGTATCGAGCCATCGAACCGAGAAATCCCCCCACACCCGTTGCAACAGAGGCGACCTGGCGCACGAGCCCGCCCAGGACCATTGCCCACAATCATACCCCACGAGTTGGCAGACGACCATCGCATCGCAGAGCACCAACGTGACTCTCACCTTTTTCACCTTTTCACCAGACGCTCGCCGTTTTGCCCATTTTCCAACGTATCTCGCCTGTCACCCACACCCGTCGCAACAGGCCCTCGTTAGCTTCCTTACCCCTGGCTGCGCCCCCCGTCTTTGCAGTTACCAATGCCGGCACTGCTTCCGGTCGTCTCCCACGATAATAATAGCGCCAAAGTTTGATCCTGTCCTGCAGCGAAACGAGCAGACGCCCTGCGACTTTGCATTTCCATTTTGCAACCCGTTCCGGCCGTGGACAGCGTCTCTTTGTTTCTTCCTCGACAAGAGGATTTCGCCCTCCCTTGGCCCTCTACGAAGTACCCGACTTTTGGTTCTGTCTGCCGCTTTCTGCTCCCAGCACCGTCTTCCAGTTGCATTAGTCTGCGCTCATACGGATTACTCCGTCCATCGAATTTACTCTACACACCGCGGCGAAGATCTCGACTTCTTGCACTTCTCCCCCGTCTCTCGTCTCCCTTTCCATGCAGCCGTCCTTCTGGTAGCCCGGTTAGGAAGGCGTTTGGTACTGGATCCTGTTAGTCTCGACTTTTTTTGCTTCTTCACCTTGTCCACTCCCTTTGTCCCTCCGTGTCTTCGTCAACTTTTGCTTGACCCCCCTTTCCCTTTCTGCCTATGACCTCGTGTTGTCTATTATTTCTACTTTTTCTAACACGCTTTTCTGACTTCATCAACAGCGAACGACTACAGTATTTATCGCCTCTCATCGCCTACCGTGTCTTGCCCACATATACACCCACCTGGTACAGGGTTCTATGAGAACGTCGGTTGCACATCGCTGGCGTTTGACGACTGCGCCAAAGTCCTTTGACATTCGATTACGCCTTGTCTGTCTCTTCTTTACAAGAGTCCTCTTGTCGAACAACTTCTTACAGCCCACACTGCCACACGCCCACCCCTCATCTACCGCTTCTCTCCATACACTCCCCAGCTGGACTGGTTTCAAGCTCCAGAATCGAGACTTTACCTTTACCTCCAACTCCATACCCCTTTAGGACCGCCTCCGTTTCGTTTGCATCTTCGTCGCCACCCGATATCATGGAGGCTCCTTTATCTGCAAACGTCGCCGGCAGCACGAGCACGCGAGACCGGCCTCGTCGCCCTTCATACACCCGCGCGTCGTCTCATTCGAGCACCGGCGCCGCTTCAGATTCTCGCATGTCGGCACAGGCTGCGGACCGCCCCATGTCGAACCTGACTCCCTCACCACAGCCGCCCCTGTCACAGACGCCGCAGCAATCCTCCTCTGTCTCCTCAACACAGCCGACCTCTCACCTCGTCCATCGCTTCCAGGAGGGCGCAAACAAGCGAGCGTCACCAGCACCGAGCACCAGTACCGATTCATCAAGGTTCCGGTCCATCAACGACTCTGCCTCAGATCTAAAGTCGACCGACTTGAAACCGTCTATGACCGCGACGTCCAGCTATCTCCAAGAGAAGCTTCTGAAAGAACGCCAAGTTGAGAGCCAACGGAGCTCCAGCCGACTCGGCAACGACAAGATGACTTCGACGCTGGACCTTCAAGGCGGGCAAAGCTCGCCAGCTAGACCGCCTTTCGACATCAACCGACCCAAGTCCAGCATGGGCCACCTCGATAGCGGCAAGAAGAAGTCTGGTGTTGGCTTGAAGGAGATGGAGCAGGTATGTACAGAACCGGAACCAGAACAAGAACCAGCCAGCACCACAAAAGCTATTTCTAACTCTGTAGACGTTAACGACGCTGCACAAACAAAATTTCGACCTCAAGCTCGAACTCTACCACCGCCGTGAGAAGCAGACCGCCCTCGAAGAGCAATGCGGAAACCTGGAGACAGAAAAGCGCGAGCTGGAAGAGATCAACGACAAGCTCATGTCTGAGCTTGAAATACGCGACAAGGCCGTTCAGGAGGCTGCTGCCATGATTGTGTCCCTCGAGGTTCGCCTGGAGGAACTCCTTCAGGAGCGCCAGATGATGCAGCAGGCGGAGAAGGAGCAGTTCTTTGCGACCGACGCCCGGCTCCGGAGCGCCCTCTCGTCGGCCCTGCACGAGACGGCAAACGGCGCAGCAGGTACCGAATCTGTCACATCGTTCGACGAAACCCCAAAACCGAAGACGAGGATGGGCGACGATCTACGCACCATCAACCGCATGCCGAGCTTCGTGTCTGAGCGTAGCGAGCTGACGGAGAACCTGCGCAATGTGTATCTTGGCACACGAGCCGGCAGCCTCGTCAGCCTGCCGCGCATGTCGGAAGACAACCTAGACGTTGACCTGCGGGAGAGCATGAACCGCATCGCGAGCCCGACCCTCAGTGTCCTGAGCGAGAGCTCCTTTCTCAGCATATACGGCAAGACGCGAGACATCCCCACACAAGTCACGTCAGCACCATCGGATTCGCGCCCCATGCTGCCAGTCGCCTGTGTGCCCGACATCCGTCGCGTCATGCCCGACGCCGGATTGAATGGCGAAGACTCGAATGGAACTGCGGCAGCTGCTGTGGCACACGCTCTTGCGTCAACGGCACCTCCTCCTGCAACTGCCACTGCCACTGCCAACCGACCGGCGTCTCAGTCACAGACACAGAACACACCGACACCGACGAGCAAGCGGTCCAGTTCGAGCAGCCGCAACCCTCACCTCAATGCCAACCAGAACGCCGCGGCGTTCAACGCCTTGACCGACTTCCTCGGCACCAACTCACCCCTTCGGCAACTGGAGAAAATGGAGATATCCCTCCAGGCGATGAGCGACGCATCCCGTCCAGCCAGCCAGCAGGGCCGCGGCGAGATTGAGTCTCTGGCCCGCCACCTGCGCGAGCACGAGCTCGGCAAAACATACGACCGACAAGAGAAGAAGGACGCTCTGCGCAGAGTGCGCACCGACGCACCATTTTCGCGCGACCCGCATAACCTGCCGCCGACTCCCGATACGATCTCGACGTCCACCCTCCGCCGGTACAAGAACTCTAGTGACACCCTGTGCCTCCAGGACAAGGACAGTGGCAACGAGCGCAGTTACCTCACCATATCCGAGGCCAACACGTCACGGTCCAGCAGCGGTGAGAAGCGCGTCTCGGCTGTGGAGTCCTTTGTCGACAGCATCTCCGCCATGCATCCGCCATCAACGTCGGCCTTCAACAGCCGCCGCCAGGAGATTGGCGGCCGCAGTTCCTACTTTGACGACCAACTGCATATCCCACCCCGTCCCCGGTCCGCAGACGAGACGACGCTTTCACACCACGGCCGGGGCAGCGTCTGGGGCGACTCGGAGAGCTCCGATGACGACATGGACATTGATGGCAACGACTCCGCTTCACTGCATGACTACTGGCTGCGCGAAAGCCTGCGTCCCACGGGCCAGCCCCCAGCACCATCGACGAGCCGTAGCCGCCGCGGTGGCCGCGTGTCGCCCGACCTCTTTAGTTTCCCGACGACGTCCAACGGCTGGGCCACGACGGCCATGTTTGGTTCGCTAAGTGGCCAGGGCTACCAGGGCTACCAGGGCTCTGCACCGCTGGCCCAGACCCTGGACGCCCTTGGTGCTTCCCTGCCGGCACCCGCGGCCGGCCTCTTTGGCTCCGACGGTCTGCTGGCCTCGCCTCTTCCCTACGGTACGAACATGAACGGCATCTCACCCGGTCCACCGCCGCCGCCGCACAGGCGGTCCAGCCTGCATGCCCATACTGGCTCTACGCAGGGCTCGCGCCGCGGGTCACTGCACGGTACGGCGCCCGGCACGCCGTCTCTTGGCACGCCCAGTCTGGCCAATAACAAGAACCGTCGGTCGCCTACGCGGCCGGGATCCACGACCAGCAAAGACGACGCGAGCCCGAGCAAGGAACACGACGGCCAGAGCCAGCCGCAAACGCCTACGCCTACGCCTACGTCGTCGGCCCCGGCCCCGGCCACCCAGCAAGAACAGAGTACCTTGCCAAGGCAGCGCCACTACCCCCCGACGGCAGGATCCAACGCGAATGCCACACGCAGCCGTGTGATGAGCCTGTTCCGACGCTCGGGCTCGCACGAGCCCACCTCGGCGCCTACGGGGGCGCTGACATCGTCGGCTACCGTACCCTCCTCGATGGCGACATCAGCGGAGCCGGCTGCCGCGCCGGCGATCGGCGTGCCGTCGCGGGTCCGCCGCACGGAGCTGGACGAGGACCCGGCAGGTGGCCCAGGCGGTGCCAGTGCGACGCCGCCGCCGATTCTGCGCAACCCGCGGCCGGTGCGCAATGGCGGTGGTGGTGACGAGGCTGGTGGCAGAGACGAGTCGACGGCGGCGGTGGCGAAGGAGGCCGCGATGCCCGTGCCGACGGCGCCGCCGGCCCCCGAAGCTGCATCGACCACAGCGGCAGCGATTACGGGCCCGGCTACGGCCACGGCGACACCGCTGCCGCAGGAAGTGCGCAAGAAATGGCTGGGGCGGGTGACGGGCCTACGCAACCGGGCGGGCTAGCGGTCGCGCGTGGTGCGTGGGGTTGTCAAAGACAAGTGAGTTCGAGGATAGTACGGGGCCGTGTCACGGCGGTCCACGTCTTCCAGGCCTTGATTGGCTTGTGCTTTCAGTTATTAGTTATTTTTCCTTTGTGTTTTCTGTTCTATTTCTGACATCTCGGAACCTCTTGCATTTGGGCCACGGTGTTTCGCGATTGGATTGGGTTGCTCCTGCTGCTTGCTTTTTTGCCTTGCACTACCATGGTTTTGTTCAACGGAGTCTGTTTTTATCAATCGGATGGGTGGACATAAAGATTGTACTTTCAAAAGGCATGTTTAGGAAAAATTCAAGCACCAGAGGAATTGGCTTTGGTTCGAATCTTTTATGTTGCGTCCATAACTGGAAGAGCACTACAAAAATTAACATTGAGTTTACACAAAGATCAAGTTGCGTTCCGTGTCAGGCTTTGCGAGTAAAGCCACCTTGCTGAAGTGTCGTTGTTTGCGCTGGCCAATGGGACTGCCGCATTCTTGTTACGTCGCAGAACGTGGCCCGTTTGCCATTCTCAGGACGAAGACTCACACATTGTCGCACAGCACCTCGTCTAGGGAAATCCTTCTCTTCCTCTTCTCCCGTATCGACATGGCGGACCCAATACGAAGGCGACCAAGGCGGCGGACAACTGAGGTGGAAGCAGCAGCAAACGACTATCGCAAACGAAGTAGCGATAATCCACCACCAGGAAATGCACCACACGCATCGCCTGCCCCGACAGCCGCGTCGTCTTCGTTTTTCGCCGTGCCCACGGCGGTTCTCACCGGCGTCGGCCTGCCCCCCTTTGGCGGCATCGTGGGCCGGTGCATCTACCACCGTGTTGCTCCCCGCGTCGCACCGGGTCCGGCCCGGCAGCTGCTGGCCTGTGTCCTCACCGCCACCGCTCAAGACAGCCGCCTCCTCCTCGTCCCCGTCTGGGCCGTCCTCCAGGCGTCCGTCTTTCGCAGCCGCTCCGTCGCCGGCGCCGTCCCGCACCTGCTCGCCGCCGTCGTCTTCAATCACGCGCGCCGCACGCTCGCTTTCGGCCACCCGGCCGCCGGCTTCTTTGTCCGCGCGCAGCCCGACGACGACTGGCGGCTTCTGCTCGCGCGACCGGACGTGTTTTTGGGGGATGTTTTCAAGGCGGCGGTGCGCGGGGTGTACCTCCAGGCCGTCGTGTGGAAGGGGGTCTGGGACATGCTGGGCGCGGCGATGGCTGTTGTGGCGACGGCGGGCGGCGACGCGACCACGACGGGGTCGACGAACAAGGCCATCGACAAGGCCGCCGCACGCACGCTGGCCCGCCGCGCCAAGGACGTGGCTGCCACGCTGTTTGTGGTCTGGCTTTTCTCCTGCATCGAGTACGCGGTGGCACAGGCATCGACGACGCTGGCGGTCGGGTACGCCGCGTGGACGATGCTGCGGGTGCCCGGCAAGGGCGGGCCCGATCGGTTGGCGAGCCTTCTCCTCGACGGGAGTCTTACTGCTCAAGCCTTGGTCTTGCTTTTTTTCTGGCTGCAGATGGTCGTATACCCCGTGACGGGCCTGGCGCCGCTCGTCGCAAGGAGTGTATCACGGCCTTTGCAACAGCCGGGCGTTTGGATTGCGGTCGTTTTTGCCTCAGTCGCCATGGACACGGTTGTGCGGTACCGCAGCCGGCTGTACATTGCCATTGAGACGAGCGGGCTGTTTGTGTTTCTGGGGTATGTGGGCCTTTCTGCACTCATGGTGGGTACCAACTGGGCGGGACGGAGGACGACAGGCGAGGCAGGCAGCGATGTGGTGGGTGGGGATGATCTACCTGAAAATGTGAAGAGACACTCTCTCGCAAAATAAAATAGTAATAGACTCCTGACCTCCTGTCGAGCGGCTGATGCGCCGCCTCGTGCGAGGTAAAATTGAAAACAAAGGAGATGGGGCCACATACAAGGAGCAGCGACACCACCAGAAAGCTGAGGTGACACTTGCCGGTGACACTGATGAATCTTGGAGGGCTTGTGAAGACGTAATGGCAGATCGTGGAAGATTCGAGTGTTCTGCTGAGTATGGACTGTATAATTGTAGAATGCGGAGGTAGGGCTTAGTATTTCGGACAAACTACATGGCAGATGGGGCATGTTTCTGCACGGTATACATATTTTATGAAATGATGTCGTTGAACTACGGGCTTGTGTTTTATTATTATGTGCACTTGTATCAGTTGATCCTTTTCTTTTTTTAGATAAAAAAAGAGCAGAGAATGAAATGGAATCGTTTTCTCTGCAATGTCCACCTAAGCCCCTCTGCCGGCACACCTGACCCGTGACGCAGAGCTGCCATTCCACCCGAGCGTGTCGTCCGCGCTGACACCGCCCACGCACTCTGATTGGCTGGCGCCACCAACTTACACGATATCAACACTGCTGATAGAAAATGCAAAATGCACAGCAGATACACTGCGTACGCCGAGACCGACCCGTACATAGCTCCGCCGCTTTGCCATTGCTCACGCTCATTCGTGAAGTTTCTACTGCGTTTTGCAGTCACTTGATGCGAGCATATCGTCATCACCCTCGCTCTGGCCATGACAGACGTACGCTCTGTAGGAACAGAATTGCGTATATAAACGAGGCCATTTGTCCGCCACGGTCGGCCTTTTTGTTTCTTCTTTCTCTTCCTTTCATCTCCTGCAAAATATTTTCAATCCACTGTTCGAAACTGCATAGCCAAGTCTTCTCTCTTGGCTCAAGCAATTTCAAACCAAAAGCTACAATTCTGAGCCTCTGTCCGCATCTTCTTGCGCAGACAATCTTCAAAGGTTTCAACAAAGCTTTACATTGCTACCGTTAGCCAGTCTCTTGACATTCTCTTCACTATGAGCTGCTTCACGGTTGGCTACGACGACTTGTCTGTCGACGAGATTGTCGCCATGGTCAATGATGACGATCTGCCGGACACGGTCTTGCACCGCAAGTGCCGCCTTTGTGCACACATCCACAAGCGTGTCGACTGCCTGCGTGCCTGTTTCTGGGCGAAAGCGCAAAAGGCCGTCGACTGTGCTCGCCGTCTGGTGGGGAAGAAAGCTCTTTGCCATCACGGGCTCATTCAAGGCCCAGGCCACAAGCACGGCCACGGCGTGCCAGACTGCGAGCTCTTCACGCCGCAGATGCTGGTCGCCGACGCGGTGGAGCGCCAGACCCTGGCTATGACGCGCGTGCCCACGGGCCTGTCGACCATTTCGGTGTCGTCGATCCAGTCGCTGACGCCGTCGCGTCTGTCGGCAGCGGCGTCGGCCAGCGGCTCCAGCGAGCCGGACGTGCTCGAGGGCTATCTGGATGCCGTCTGGCTCACGCAGCCGCCGCGCTTGACGGACGTGGACCACCCGCTGTTCTCTGCGAACATGGTGATGCACATCCAGCGGATGCAGAAGGAGGGGCGTTTCTAAGCGTGCGGGTAAAAAAAAGAAAAAAGAAAAAAGAAAAAAGAAAAAAGAAAAAAGAAATCCGAAAAACCCAAACGCACAACGCACAAAGCACAACCCTTCTTCTGCGCCCTACTGGCTGGTTGACTGAAGAGTCTACGTCGGCCAACTGGCGTACAATCAATATAAGTCAGCGCCGCGCCATCCAGTCAGAGTGCAGTACCACAAACATCGTTGGTGCCTTCTTGATGCTACTAAGGCTGCCCCTCATCTGCCACACGCGGCACAACGACCAAGGAAGTCGATGCTTGGTCCCGTCCGACATGGTCTTGGGCCGGGTGGTACCTTTTCTCTACACATCCAAAAGTCGGACACGGCATGAGAGAAAACCATCCAGCCACTAGCCCATGTCGGACGTCGCGGAAACAGGTCACCTGTTCAGATGAGGGGAAGTGCCCAGTCGGGGGCTGTCGTCTCGCGCATTTCTTTGTCGTTGTGTCTCGTCTTTCTTGTTGTCTCGTCTCGTCTCTTCTGAAGCAATCAATCAATTGAAAAGCATCAAGAATTGAGAATCGAGACACGGGAATCGACCACAATCACAACACAACACAACCGCGCACCATGGACAGCACAGCCCCCGCCATGAGCAAGATGCAGATGCGCGCCAAGGCCAAGCTGGAGGCCGTCATGCAGGGCCGCGGGCCCAACACCAGCATGAAGAACCGCATCGCCACCACGCGGCACCCGTCCATCTCCGACGGCAGCCCGGCCGGCGGTGCGGGCATTGCCAATGCCGTGTCACACCCGCCGCGGCGGCCGTCGACGGGCGGGATGCTGAAGCGCATCAACTCGCAGCCGGCGTACTGAGGCCGGGGTGGAAGCCCGGCGCCGGGAGGGGACGGCCAAGAAGGCGACGAACAGGATGTGGTGTTGACTTGTTATTGCCATCAAATTGGAACCTGTTCTTGTTACCTTGCCTGTATGCTATACCACTAAATAAAAATTGACAAACACAAATAATACGTGCACTTGAATGATCACAGTAAATCAGACAAGTGTCAAAGACAGGATCCATCACCGTGCCATCGTGTATCAATCATTTCTTTCAACCTGGGATCTTCTATCAATGACGTAGAATTGTAATCCTTAAATACTTATGAAATGCCCGCATGTATTTTCTACCTTTTATATATCTACCCGATGTGCCTTTTTATGTTGACATCGATGCAATACTTTTTGCGCGACGTTTCATCGTGCACACCCCCTCAGAAGCGCAGGTCCCAGCCAATCTTGGGCCCCAGCTCCGGCAGCCCCTCCGCCACGCTCTGCACGTCCTTGTCGCCGCGGCCGCTGAGGCACACGACCACGTCCTCGTCCGGCTTCATCGTCTTGGCCAGCTCGACGGCGCCGTAGATGGCGTGCGCCGACTCGAGCGCGGGGATGATGCCCTCGAGCTCGCTGAGCAGCTTGAAGCCGAGGAAGGCCTGCGCGTCGGTGGCGGCCGTGAACTGCGCGCGGCCGCTGTCCTTCCACTGGGCGAGCTCGGGGCCGACGCCGGGGTAGTCGAGGCCGGCGGACACGGAGTGGGTGTCCTGGATCTGGCCGTTCTGGTCCTGCAGGACGTAGGTGCGGACGCCGTGGAAAACGCCGTGGGAGCCGCCGCCGAGGGTGGCGGCGTGGCGCGGGGTCTCGATGCCGTCGCCGCCGGCCTCGACGCCGAGCAGCTTGACGGCGCGGTCGTCGGCAAAGGGGTAGAACATGCCGACGGCGTTGGAGCCGCCGCCGACGCAGGCGACGACGGCGTCGGGCAGCTTGCCGCCGCGCAGGGCGCGGAACTGGGCCTTGGTCTCGTTGCCGATGATGGACTGGAAGGTGCGCACGATGCGCGGGAAGGGGTGGGGGCCGATGGCGGAGCCGATGATGTAGTAGGTGTCCTCGAGGTTGGCGACCCAGGCGCGCAGCGCCTCGTTGACGGCGTCGCGCAGCGTCTGCGTGCCGGCCTCGACGGGCACCACCGTGGCGCCCAGCAGCCGCATGCGGAACACGTTGAGCGCCTGGCGCCGCACGTCCTCGGCGCCCATGTACACGGTGCAGGCCATGCCGAACTTGGCGCACACGGTGGCCGTGGCCACGCCGTGCTGGCCCGCGCCCGTCTCGGCAATGATCTTGGTCTTGCCCTGCCGCCGCGCCAGCAGCAGCTGGCCCAGCGCGTTGTTGATCTTGTGGCTGCCCGTGTGGTTGAGGTCCTCGCGCTTGAGCCAGATGCTGGCCCCGCCCGCGTGCTGCGTGAGCCGCTCCGCCTTGTGCAGGTGGCCCGGCCGGCCCATGTACTCGTAGTGCGAGCGGTACTCGGCCCAGAACGACTCGTCGTGCAGGATCTGGTGGAAGCTGTCCTCGAGCTGCGTCAGGCAGTCCATCAGCGCCTCCGGCACGTACTGCCCGCCGAACGCCCCGTACCGGTCCGGCATCTTGTTGTGCAGCGCCGCCAGCTGCGCCACCAGGTCGCTGTCGAGCGCCTGCGCCGCCGCCTCGTCCTTGACCGGCGCCGCCACCTCGGGCGCCGCCACCGTCTTGTCCTTGTCCGCGGACGACGAAGGCGACGACGACGGAAGATTGGCCGCCGCAGGGGGCTTTGTCGCCTCGCTGCCGTGGATCAGGTAGCGGCAGTAGTTCTCGACGGCCTTGTAGGGATCCGTGGCCGTCGCGGGTTGCGTCGCGTTGCGCAGCGTCGTCACAATCTGGCTGCCCACCACCACGCCGTCGGCCAGCGCGGCCACGGACTGGTAGTGGTCGTGCGTCGAGATGCCGAACCCGACGGCCGCCGGACGCCCGCCGCTGTACTTGTTGACGCGGGCCAGCAGCTCGGGCAGGTGGGCGTTGAGCGTGCCGCCGGCGCCCGTCACGCCCTGGCGCGACACCACGTAGATGAAGGAGTCGGCCAGCTGGCACAGGATGCGCATGCGCGCGTCCGACGTCGCCGGCGTAATCAGCGGCACGTACGACATGCCGCCGTCGATGACCAGCTTCCGGAACGTCACGGCCTCCTCGGGCGGCAGGTCCACCACGATGAACCCGCTGACGCCCGACGCCTGGCAGTCGCGCACCAGCGCCTCCTCGCCGTACGCCCGCAGCGGGTTGTAGTAGCCCATGAGCAGCACCGGCGCCTTCAGGCCCTTGGCGCGCGCGTCCGCCACCATCTGCAGCGTCGTCGACAGCGACACCTTGTTGGCCAGCGCCTGCGTGTTGGCCATCTGGATCGTCGGCCCGTCGGCAATGGGGTCGGTGAAGGGCACGCCCAGCTCGAGGATGTCGGTGCCGCCGCGCTCGAGCCCGAACAGGACGTCGACGGTGTCCTCGGCACGGGGGTAGCCGGCCGTGACATAGGTGACGAGTGCGGGCTGGGGGGTGGGGGAAAGACGGTTGTTAGCATGAAAGTTGGCCGGTGTCTTGTCAATATGTCCAGGAGAGGGTGCCACATACCCGGTTGTCGGCCTTACACCGCCGGAAGGTTTCCTTGATAGCCTCCATGATATGCTGTGTGTAGATGTGTGTCGCGGGGAAGGTCGTGACTCGGAGTGACGAGGTGACGACAGTCCGATTTATGTGTCTTCGTTTCGATGTCGACAGGACGATGCCGAAGCTTCAGCAATTGGTCCTTCAACGCTCAATTGGGCACTCCGTAAACGCTGCAAGAATCTCCGATGCTCTCGTGAGTCACGGCACAATGCAAATGGTTCGATTGCTGACGATCGTTGTCAGGAAGCTGTACTTTTGGTGGCTGGTGATGCAGAACGGTCCCGAATTTTTTCCACGTCCGCCGTTTTCGCAGTGTTTCCGAAGACGGGCTAATTCGCACGGCCACAGGCGCACCATTGCAACTAAAATACAGTACGCCGCACCGTATGCCCCTCCTTCACCTCCCTGGCTCGTTAGCGTCGGTGGCGTCCTTTGTCGGAGTTCCTCCTTCCATCGCTGCCTTTTAACTTGTTGTACCCGCCCTTGCCTGAAATTCTGTCGGAGTTCAGGCGGCCCCACAGCAAGGGCTGGCATTTGCAGGACGACACACTTCTTCCGTCTACGATCTCAGCCTTGCATCTGACATATCGTACATCGATTCCTAGCCTCGTCGGACGACATGCCTCCATGGGTAGAACCGTGGACGTGTTGGTCATTTGTTGTGGCCAGCCCACGACAGTGGCTGGCCACGGCAAATACATCACGCGTCACGTGTTTCTCTGTGCACACAAATGTGCACAGCAACGTGTGACGGCAAGAGCGCCCGTCGCGGTCGGTCGTGCCTTCCGGATTTGACATATCAACGTGGATTAGATAATGCAAGCTTAAAATTCTTCAAACCCCACGAGAATTTTGACAAAGTTTGAAACTGTTTTTTCTCTCTCCTCACTTTCACTCATTGTGCTCATCGCGTCTTCGTCAAGTGTCCTCCCCCACCCACATTTCACAATGTCGACCTCTAAGAGCCAGGTCCTGGCCCTCGTGGCCGAGCTTTATGACCGAGACCCCATGGCGGCAATGCAGATTGTCGAAGAAGCGTCGGCGGGCCAGGCGTCCAGCAATGCAGAGACAGTCCGTCCAACGGACCAAGAAACGGCCGAAACCCTGAACGAGCGGAAGGAGCTGTATCGCACGGCTTTCAGCCACATCTTTATCGATTCCGCGTCTTCGCCAACGGCTTCTACACTGGCTCTTTTCCTGGTCTGCCCGATTGAGCAGCTCAGGGAAATTGTCCAAGCAGCGGTAGAAAATGATGGTCGGACGAAACTGGCAGTCCAACAATCAGCCAGTTCGACCGGCGTAGTTCTGCGATCTTGTAGGTGATCTATTCATATATTGTTTCTTTTCGGCGCATCGTGGTTTCTCATTTTCCTGATATTTCAAAATGCTTTTCCATCTGTACTGACCGATGCAGTTCTCGCCAAGTCCAAGACACCCGGGTCGCCTGGCAATTCCACTCCTGGATCATCACCAGCCAGTCCCAGAACGCCCAACCAACGAAGCCTCCCAGCAAAGAAGCTGGTTCCTGCTTCGGCAGGAAGTACGCCCCCCTCGGGGTCGAAGCCTGCCGTGTCGTCACCGTTGGTTGCCGCGCCCATGGCGACCTCTGCAGGACCCAGTACAACTGCACAGCGAGCCGCCGGCGACAGGACGCCTTCCCAACCGTCTCGTGACGAGCCGTCGAGAAAACGCCCGAGACCCAGTTCTAGCTCCCCACCTCCAGCTACCCCAGCATCGGCCAGCGAGAAACCCGCAGGCCAGCCACCCATCCCAACCACACCACCGGCTCAAGTTGTGGGCCCCCCGTCTGCCCAATCGAAACAGACGAGTAGTAGACGACAGTCCGCAACAATCGCCACATATCGGCGTGATGGTCACGTGTGCGTCCTGTCTGGGTACGGGTATCCCGACGGAGCGCTCGTTTTCCCCTTCGCCGCCTCTAAAGACAAGAAAGGACGCGCGGACATGTGGCTGCTTCTACAACTTTTCTGGGGACCCGCTGTCACGGATGCGTGGACGGCCATTTGCGAGAACGAAAACGTAACCGAATCGCCGCAGAATTTGATCTGCTTATCCAAGCACCTGCACGCCCTCTGGGGCGCGGCGCGCTTCGGCCTCAAGCCGCTCCGCGACCCTCAGGCCGTCGAGCGGAACGAAGTCTGGGTGCAGTTCCACTGGCTGGCCCAAGGCCGACTGCGGCCCAACCAGGCCGTCGGCGCGGACGCCATGGACCGGCTGGGCGAATACGGCATGGACCCGACCTTTGTCGACGCCGCGTCGGACGCCGACACCGACAAGCGCGGCCGCAACGGCACCCTGGCCCACCACGAAAACGGCCAGCGGATCGAGACGGGCCACGTGTTTGTCATCAAAGCCGACGATCCTGACCTGCTGCCGTCCCTGGAGTTGCTCGAACTCCAATGGGCCCTCGTTCGTCTTGCCGCCCTGTCTGGTGCGGCCGACGTATACCACGACCACGACCCCGACGGCGACGATGACGACATGGTGAGCCCGATGGCTGACGCAGAAGGTGCCTACGGGCGCCTTCTCGACACCGGCCTCGAATGGCAGAGCCAGTCTGATTACGCAGACACAGAGGATGGCACACAAGACGCTGACGCTGGCGCCGACGCTGACGCTGACGTCACGGTGCTTGACTTGGACGAGGCCAATGGCGCGTTTGAGGAGGAACAACCGGACATCTAGCAGAAGTCTGCTTCTCACTCTGCAACGGGGATGGACAGCACCTTGTCGAGCTGCTAACGGCTTGTATTTGTGGCTCGCTGCCTACGGATTTCCTCCTTTGCCGTCGCAATCGACTTTCCACCGCCAACGTCGCCTAATTTTTGCACAGCTTCTGCGACGATGCCCAACTGCACAGCTTTGCGCCGACACACCCACAGCATTTGCAGACCTACTAGCATGTCAGTATTGCCGTACGACCATTTTGATTCTTTTGGCGAAAGGAGGAGAGGGAACCGACCTTCCTCGCCCTGTCCGCGTTGTCTTTGCCCTCGATGCAGTTGAGCGTCTGCTGTCCGCGGAAGCCAAACTCGTTGTAGCAGGCGTTGGGGTTGATGACGTCGGCGCAGTCGGCGGTGGCGGCGAGGTCGGCCGGGCAGGCGGGGACGGTCTGCGCCAGGACGGCGGTGGTGGACAGTGACAGGCACAAGGCCGCAGCGTGGAGAGACGCGAGCTTCATTTTTGGCGGCGGTCGTGGTGGCGTGCGGTTTCGCAATGGTAGGACGTCGGGGGCGTGACGGGTGACGTGATGTTGGGGAGTGGACGTGCATGTGCCGCGTCTGTGATCTATATATATCCAAGAGCCCCCAGGTAACGGGTGGAGATGTCCTCTGCTCGACCAGCAATTAGGCACGGGGGTATGTGGAGATCGAATGAAATATCAGGAAACGTTCTCGAGTCTTGGTCGGATATTCCCAAGACACTCAGAAATCACAACTGTTTGATAGCTATAATTGTTCTGCTCTCCGACTGTAGGTAGTCACGTTTATGCACGACTCCATGACTCTCGAATATCACATTTAGGCGAACGATGGATTCCATGTGCCGAACCTTGCGGTTTCGCCAGTCACCCAGTGCCGCCTGGGGAAAATGTTCCGTAGTGACGTCCCGGTATTATCCATATTGCACGCCCGGATGGGCAACGTCGGCTACGCACAGAGCGCGTGTGTTTGGCTGTGGCCAGATTGGATTATATTGTGTTGGATGTAAAGGCTGTATTTTCCAGATACGAGAGCGTGGTGAGAGTTGTCGGTGGCCACGGCAGTCGCCCAGACTATGGAATGTTTGTTAAATTTTCCGTAGTCTTTCTGTATTGTGGCACACTTATGGCAGAGCAATATAGAAGCACTTACAGATACGCATCTGCGCGGAATTCACAACCACCCTGGTCGACCGTCGGCAGTTGCCAGCTGCTGATTTGGTAGTCCCACCAGTCGATGCCCATAATCATAAGTACGGGCCGGTCTTGTTCTGTCCCAAGATGTCTTTTGTTCCGTCGTCCCATCTCCGGCGTCTCCACCCAGAGAACGCAACATCTACGCCTACGCCCACGCCCACTCCCTGCCTTTGTCTCTCACCACCATGAAGAGCGCTCTTTGGGCCGCCCTGGCCTGGACGGCGCCGGCGTCGGCGCTGATCCGCTTCGGCTGCTCGAGCCTGACGGTGCAGCGCATCGACCCGCTGGTCAACCCGGGCCTGAGCCCGTCGGCGCACCTGCACCAGGTCATCGGCGGCAACTCCTTCAACGTGACCATGGACGTGGCCACGCACGACCTGGCGGCGCAGTCGACGTGCACGACGTGCTCGTTTGCCGAGGACTTTTCCAACTACTGGACGGCGACGCTCTTTTTCCGCGCGCGCAACGGCTCGTACACGCAGGTCAAGCGCATGCCGCAGTCCGGCTTCGAGGGCACGGCGGGCGGCGGCATGGTGGTGTACTACATGTCGGACGCGCTCTTTGACAACGCGCAGAAATCGACAGTCACCGCCTTCAAGAAGGGCTTCCGCATGCTCGTGGGCGACGCGTCGTTCCACGCGCGCGCGCAGGCGCAAAAGTTCCGCCAGCTGACGTTTACGTGCATGGCGGACGCGAGCTCGCGCGCGCCCGAGACGCTGGCGTTCCCCGCGACGCCGTGCAAGGCGGGCATCATGGCGAACCACATCTTCCCGACGTGCTGGAACGGGCGGGACCTGGATTCGCCGAACCACCAGGACCACGTGGCGTATCCCGAGAGCGGCACGTTTGAGAGCGGCGGGCCGTGTCCGGCGTCGCACCCGGTGCGGCTGCCGCAGCTGATGCTGGAGACGGTGTGGGACACGCGGCCGTTCAACGACAAGGCGCTGTGGCCGGCGGACGGCAGCCAGCCGTTTGTGTGGAGCAACGGCGACAAGACGGGGTACGGGTCGCACGCGGACTACATGTTTGGGTGGAAGGACAGCTCGCTGCAAAAGGCCATGGACGCGCACGCGTACGTGACGGGGTCCGGGCTCAAGACGCAGACGATTGCGCAGCAGAACAAGTGCTCGGTCCGGGACATGGTCAACGAGAAGCTGGACGGCTGGCTGGCGGAGCTGCCGGGGGGGATGACGGCGGGGATGTGAGGGGGGTGAAGGGGGGGGGGGGGGTTGTTCTACTGTGTCTATTAAGGGTTCTTGACGTGCATCTGTCTCTTGTGTGGTATCTCGTAGGATCAAACAGTATTGCGATGTTCTATTATTCTATTATTATACAAATCTGAGTGGAGAGACAATAACAGAGACACGTCCACCACCATCTACTCCTCGTACTCAGGCGGCTGCATGAATCCATCGTCTGGCAGCACATCCGCCTGTGTGTCCCGCCCCTTGAAATACAGCAGCAGCACAAACAGCCGCGACCACACCAGGAACCGGATGGTCGTGTCCACCAGCCACACGCCCCAGGCCGTCTCGGGCGACAGGATGCGCAGCAGGCCCGGCATGAGCTTCTGGGCCGTGTCGACGTGCGGGCGCATGGCGGCCGCGTAGGATTCCAGGGCGGCGTCCATGTCCATGTCCGTGTCGTCGGCGTGTTTTGCCAGCGAGGCAGCCAAATGGTATGCGCCCAAAAGAGCCAGGGTCGTGCCCATTCCCGAGAGATGCGACGCGCAGTGGGCCGCATCGCCGAGGAGCACGACCCGTCCGCGGTGCCACGTCGGCATCTTGACCTGCGCCACCCGGCTGTAGTAGAAGTCGTCGGCGGCCATCATTCCTGTCACGAGGCGCGGCGCCTGCCAGCCGGCGTCGGCAAAGTATTCGCGGATCAGCTCTTTTTGGGTCGCCACAGTAGCCGTGCCGTGGCCGTGGCCCGCCTCGGCCAGCCTCTCGTCCCTGTCGTTGACGACCGTCAGCAAGGCCGTCGACCGGCCGTTTTGCTTGTCCGGGCGGATCGACAGCAGGCGGCGGCCGTGGGTGTGGAAGCAGCGGCGGTAGGCGCCGTCGCCGGCGGCGGTGTCCTGCGGCAGGCTGAAGAAGGCGGCGTACATGTGCAGCGGACGCACACAGGCTGCCTCGTGGTCCGGGCCCCAGACTATGGAGCGCGTGGCGCTCAGCAGGCCGTCGGCGCCCACGACCAGGTCAAATGTGCGACGCGTCCCGGCCTTGGCAAAGTGCACCGTCACCGTCTGGGCCGCGTGGTCCTGTTCGAGGCCGTCGAAGTGGTCGCCAAATATGTACTCCACCGCATCGTGCCCGTGGGCGTCGGCGATGGTCGTGCTCCGCCGCCACAGAATCTGCGCCAGGCGCCCCCGCAGAATCTCAATGTCGCTCGTCGGGCTGTGCCGCGCCGTGTCGGCGTCGCTGGCGCTGTCCACCTGGGCCCAGACGCGGCCCGCCGACGTCACCCATTGCACGCCGGCCTCGCCCGTCGTCGACGCCCTGACGGCCTTCTCGATGCCCAGTTTCTGCAGCAGTGCGGCCCCGACGCCGCGGATGTCGACGTTCTGGCCCTGGTTGCGTACGGCTGGGGCGCGCTCGAGGACGGTAATGCGTGGTCGTTGTCCGGATGGGAAGGGTGCCAGTTGCAGAAAACTCGCCAGGGCGGGCCCGGCGACGCTGCAGCCGACAATGAGAATATTGAGAGGCATGATGGGGTGAGTGCCGGTAGGTTATAGTCTGGTACTTGACTGTTGACGGATTGAACAACACGTATTTTTCTTCTACCTCCTCCTCTCGTCTATTTAAATACAAAAGGCACGGCAACAGTCGGCCAGAAGATATGCCTGTGGCGTCGTTGTCTTACACGGACGGAATGTCTGCGGTCTTAAAAGCCGGTCCTGAAGCGAGCCTCACTGACCGGCTTTTAAGACTTCCACAACCTCCCCCTTTTGCCATTGTCAAAACCCGCAACGCCCGAAAAGGTCGTCTAGCATGACAACATGAATCCACAGTCCTCTGCTCCCCTGCCGCAACTCAACTGCGAGGGCTGCCGCGCGCGCAAAATCAAATGCGACAAGCAGCAGCCGTCGTGCTCCGCCTGTGCGGCCGCCAACGTTCCCTGTGTGCCTGTGCACCGGCTGCGGCTGCCGCGAGGACGGCATGTCACGAGCAATGCAGCTGTGGGCAGAGGAACGATGACCCCTGACGGTAGCCGCGATGACCTGAGACGACGCATTCAGCGGCTGGAGGCGCTTGTCAGTCGAACGAACCCGACACCGACGTCGACGTCGGTGTCGACCTCGACGTCGTCTATGCGCTGCTCAAGTACCGCACGCAGGCTCTCGGCCGGCGGTCCGAATTCGTGCCGCTGGCCGACACCCGCCCGTCCATTGCGGTGCGGTGGCACATCCTGGCCATGGCGCTGGCCGAATGCTACGTGTGCGCGCGGCGGGCGGCCGGCCCTGAGGTGTCGCTGCTGAGCGAGGTGTGGCCGACCATGGAGGCGGCCTACGCCCACCATGTATCGATTGTTGGGCGGCATCGCGGCGGCAGGCTGGCGGGGCCCCTGGGCAAGCTGATGGTGCGG
The DNA here is from genome assembly GCA_021398005.1 of Sporothrix luriei. Classification (NCBI taxonomy): domain Eukaryota; kingdom Fungi; phylum Ascomycota; class Sordariomycetes; order Ophiostomatales; family Ophiostomataceae; genus Sporothrix; species Sporothrix luriei. The sequence goes on along the minus strand of WNLO01000193.1, from coordinate 18,450 downwards.
GCGCGACAGACGGTGGAGGCCGTCGTTGCGCCGTCATCTGCGTGTGGTGGCAATGGCGGCAGTACACCGGTACGTGGATCTGTACCGAGCACGGAGCCATCTGACACTCCCTTTCCAGGACTGTCGACGGAGACGGGAGATACGGCAACTGAAGGCCCCTGGACCACGTCTTGGGACGTCTGCTGGGAGGAATTCATGTCGGCGGCGGCACTCGACGACGACTGCGTTGAGACGGCTCAGTTTGGCGCGCACTTTCATGGACAGGAGACCACTTCCTTGCAGCAATTCTACAAAAGTACGTGAGGGAGTAAGAAAGGGGTGGAGGTTCTACATGTACTATTTTGGAAGCACGGATTGGGACAAACGTCGTCCACAGAGACGGTCAACGTCGTGGGCTTTCTTTAGCATCTCTATTTTACAACGGAGCACCGCAGCACGTCTCGTGCTTTGAACGTCGTATCGTTTTGTTGTGGTCGCTCTACCCTAACGTCACGGTGTTCTATGTCGGCACAAGAATGAGGACTGTTACACGAACGAACAACTAAACCAACACGGCGCATGGATGGGCACGACAACCGCCAGTCGAGGCATGCCAGTCCGTGGCTTGTGGCCACGCGCCTGGCTTGCCTGCCGTCCAGCAACGAGGGCGCCCCGGTGTGCAAGAGCGCGATGCCGCCCCGGAGGACAAGGGAGCGCCACCGGGTTGTTTCGTCGTCCACGGGGGCCGTGGGTGTGGTGGTGGTGGCCACCTGTACCAGCTGCACGGCGCGGTGGCCGACGCGCACGAAGCCCAGATGCAGGGCCGCCGCCGACGCGACGTCGATGGGGTCGCCCACGTCGTCGAGGCGAAAGTCCCACATGGGCGCACAGGGCCGCCCGTCGCCGTACGACAGCAACAGGCCACTGATGACTGCCCCATGACCGTCCGCATCGGCGCCTCGTCGGTAGTAGGACGGCGTGACGGCGACGACGCCCGCGAGCGGGATCCACGTGGCAAAGTACGCCGCGTTCCGCGGGCGGACCGGCTGGAGACGCGCGTCCGGTCCGATGGCGGGCGCCGACGACCCAAAACGGGCATTCTCAATGGCCACCCGCTTGATGCCACGCGGCCACACATTGTAGTGGATGCGCGCGGGGGCGTCGGTCGGCAGGCGGCAGGCGTGGACGTACCAGAGATGCTGGCCGTTGTGGTTCTGTGGGCGATTTCCTGGGCGATGCGGCGGGAGATTCTGCGGGAGATGCCCCGGGTGACTCCGTGGCAGCACGCGCGGACGAACCGGGCCAAATGCCATGTAGCGTGCCTTGTTGGTGCGAAAGTTGAGGTCCATGCGCAGGGCCTCGTCGCCGCCGTAGTTGCGCCGGCAAAAGACGTCGACGAGGCGCTCGCCCGGCAGCAGGGGGAAGTAGATCCAGAACGCGTTCGGGTGCAGCCTGTCGTAGTGGCGGTAAAAGGACGTGTCTTCGCCGTGGCGGTGCGCGTGCAGGGCGACGATCGCATGCTCGGTCTTGCTCCAGCAGGCAGAGTAGCCCGCAATGTCCGGCGCGTTGCAGACCAGGGACGCCATTTGCCTGTACCCGTAGTCGTCGAGGTCGCTGATGGCCTCGGGCGGCGCGTGCATCAGCTGTTTTGTCGTCCGCATCGGAACGCGCCATAGAAACTGGGACAGCGCCATTTCGTTGTCCGTGTCCTCGTCACGGCCTTGAAGCACGGCCCCAACGCGTCGAAGTTTCAAGCCCTGCCAATGGTCATCGTTAGCGTTCAGGTCCAGCCAGACACAGGCAAACGGCATGCCGACAAACAGCCCTCACATACATCAGACAGGGCGCGGAGTCGGCGTCCGGGCCCGAGCTTGACCGTGCGCCACCAGGCACTGGTTTCGAGGTCACTTGTTGTCGTCGTCGTCGTCGTCTCGGCATCGGCGGACAGCCGCGCAAGGTCCTCGTCCCGGGAGGCAAACACAATCTGCCGCATGCCGAGGTGGTCTTCCAAGGCGTAGACCACATTCTTGGCATAGACCGAGTCGCGGTCCAGCACCTTGAGGCATGTGGTCGCGTCGGCACCGTCGTCGTACGCTGTCCCGGTCGGTGGGGCCCGCGTGAGCCGCTCGACATAGCGGACCCCGTCAATAAACATGTAGTGCGCCCAGATCCCCAAGGACACGTCCAACTCGGCATTGCAGCTCCGGCCCTGGTCCCAGAGCTGGCGCACGGCCTCGACGGCGTACAGGCGCACCAGGTCCTCGTAGGCCGCAATCGTCTGCCAGATCTCGGGCGGCAGAAAGGCGTCTGGGAAGAGCGTGGGCAGCTTGACTGCCAACTGTTGCCGCGTCCGGGCCCACCGCCGGGTCTCGTCCGGCTGTGGCGGCGGAAATGCATATTCGGTGCCCGCGGCCATCTCCCACGGGAGAACGTCAGGCCCCCAACGGTCCAGACATACCTCGTGATAGCCTACCGAAACGATGTACGATTCTGACGGCCTGTCCCCGTCCAGGTGTGTGTGGAAGCTCGCGCCTGCGCCGTCGTCTGTATCGACATGGCCCAGAAAGCTGTACTCGAGGGGTTTTGATCTCTTGCCGCCAAGGGCTGCAATGTGTTCAGTATGATATTGTGATATGCCGTACGCAACGCACAGACAGCGACGTGACAGGAGAGGACAAGCAGGCGCACCGGCGATATAAATGTCTCCTGGCTCAAAGAGGAACCGACAGAGCCGACATCGAGCGGGTATTTCACAGGTATCGTCGCTGTCCGAATCGCTAGACATGATTATGTTAGATTGGTTTGCGAGTGCTCCGTGTCGAACAGTGCATTCTATTTACACTCACCTTCCGTGCCCGACGACCCCTCGTCCTGAACAGGATGCCTCGGCGGGATATGAACGAATGGCCTAAGGCCTGGATGACTAATTCTGCCACGTTACCAATGTCGACTCCAATGTAGATTCCGCCCCCACGTTGTATTGTACGTTTTTGTCCACTGACAGGCGAGACGTCTTTCTGACTTGTATTTTCTTGACAACGAGAACAATGAGTTGGATATTGACTTGTGTCTCTCGAAGGTGATCTCGGTGATGTAGGTGAACTATTACAATGGTCCCACTTTTCTTGTAAGCCAAAACCCTGAGAGTGCGGCCCGTTCCGAATATGTCGATGTTTTCCTTTACGAGCAAGGCCTCTACTTCTCGATGCATATAGAAGGGGACGATGCGGACGACGAGATGCAGGAGTATGCCGTGTCTCCTTGTCGGACATTCAAGATAGCATATATACAATTATGGTGACACAACAGGCAAGAACAATGCGCTTGTGTGTAGATGAAGGCAGTTGGTATTTTGACTGATCCTTTATCACGCACGTAGGTATGGCAGGTGCGAAAGTAAATTATGTTTATTTAACCACCAACGGACCGGCTTATGGGCTTTTCTTTTCTTTTTCTCATTCTTTTTTTTTTTCTTTTTTTTTGAAAATTAATTCGTTACGACTTACGTCAAGCCAAGGCAGCAAACTACCCCTGTCCATGTTGTGATTGGTTGGGCGACCTCAGCATAAACGTAGAGTTGCAAGTGCTGATGCGAGCCTCCTTTGAAATTTCCTGTGCTTGGACTCTCATTCTTAAACTTTTGTTCTTCTTTGTTCATTGTTGACAGACCTGCGAAAGAACACACACACACCACCATGTTTGCCCGCCGCGAAAGCGACAAGCCCCTGCACCTCGGCCTCACCGCCCACTGCGGCCTCTGCGGCACCGCGCTCGCGGTCGGCGACGCCTGTACGGCGCTGCTCGGCGTCGACCGCGCCATGCGGTACCGTCGCCGCACGCCGCCCTTTGCGTATCCCAAGTACGGCTTTTTGCACGGCGAGGAGACGGCCGGACTGGACCCCGACGACGAGCCGGGGCCAGACGACTGCAACGAGCCGATGCTGTGCCGCAACACCGGGTGCACCAAGGGCACGGCCCTGCTGGAGGCCTGCACGGTGCACGTGGACTGTCGCGTTGTGTTTGAGAAGTACTGCGGGCGGGACGACGCCGGTCTCGACAGCCAAGATGTCTTGGACCGTCTCTGGATTTGTGCTGCGTGGCGCCGGCCGTGGCGACAGGCGGCGTGGCTCTGGCTCGACGGGCCGGGCCAGGCAGACCGGCGAATCTCCATAGACTGGGTGGCGAGAGCCAGTCGTGGCGGCGGACATGGCCAGGACGGGGGAGAGGAGACACACCTGTCGATCCTCCTGCACGGGCTGACGCGACTTCCACCCGAGCTGGTCGACATTGTCCGTCAAAATTCGGCCGACAGCCCCGTCTGGCGGTATGCAGCAGTGGTCGACCGGGGCCAGCCTCTCGCCGAAAACACCGGCCAGATCGCGTCCTTTCCCCTGACCGATACTGCTGCCTGGAAGCGGGGAAGTCCTGTGGTCCTTTTTGGCTCTGAACAGGCAGCCAGCGCGGCCGACAGCCCGATTGTGCTGCTGACCATGGATGCGCGGGGATTGAAGTCAGTCCAGCGGCTGGCGGCTCGACCAGCCGCCACACACAATCGACCCACTCACACGGAAGCCTACACCATTGTGGACCAAGCTGACCTGAGGGGTGTCACAATACACTTCAAGGTAAGTCAGAGTACATGTTGGATGTCTTCTGCTTATAGACACCGACTGACGGTGTAGTATGGCATGGCCCGCCTCGAGGTGCCCAAGAAAATGAAGGGCCTCCACATCTGGGACACAGCGACGCCGCCCGACATCGTGGCCGACTGCCGCTACATATTTTCCACCGTTGTCCCGACCTCCAAGTTCCAGACGGTGCCGCTCGACCACTGCGACGGCATCACGTTCATGTTCGAGCACGGCAAAGTCGCGGCCGTGCACATGCATACGCCGTCCACGCCGGCGGCCCGCATCACCCACCTGTCGTTGGACCCGGATACAGTGAACTGGGTGTACGTTCCGATTCTACGGGCTGCCGGGGAACGGGTTCTGGCCTTTGGGGCCCGGCGGACGGCCAGCGACGTGAAGGCGGCCGAGGAACAGGTGGCAGAGGCAGCAGAGTACACGGCGGAGAAAGAGGCAGACAAAGAAGCGAAGCGAAAAGCAAAGAGGGAAGAAAAGAGAAAGACAAGAAGACGAGCAACGGAGGACGCACAGGTGACACCGATTGAGAACGACAAGGGAGACAACGGGGACGATGGGGAAGCGGAAGACGAACAGGACGGCGAACACGATGAGGACGAGGACACGGAGAACGACGACCACTTCAACAACGCATACGTCTACTTCACCGCCAACTTCCTCTTCCGCTTCCAGCTGGCCGGCGACGTCTCGGTCGGCCCGATGCTGGGCGCGCCGCGGGTCGACACGGTCGTCGCCGCCAGGGCGCCCATCTCGCTGGTGTTTTCTGTCAACGACTCGGGCATGCTCGCCGTCGCAGGGGCGTACGACACCATCCCCCGGTCCCTGTCCCCGTCCCCGTCCCTGTCCCCGTCGCCCGTCACGTTGGATCCGCCCTTTGGCGCCCTCCCCGCGCGCGAGCCTGCCCGGGCCGACGACTACGGCGCCTTTCTGTCGACGGCGCCGCTCGACCGGCCCATCGCGCGCATCACCGTCTTCCGCGACCCGTGCCGCGGCTTCGACCGCGGCCTGCTCGTCGCGTACGCCACCGGCGCCCAGCGCGCCCTGGGCCAGTGCCGCGTCGGCGTCGACACGGCGACCGTCTTTGAGCGTCCGCAGTGCCTCTGCGTGCGGCCCTCGTCCTACCATCGCATCGCGCCCGGGTCGGCGCACCCGCAACGGCACCACAACCGGCCCATCCCCATGTTCTACGCACAGTGCAGCGCCGACATCAGCGACGGGCACGCGGGCGAGAACGTGCACGGCGCGGCGACGAACAAGGCGCTCTGGCGCTGCATCCCGCTCGGGACGGCCGGCTGCGGGACGCTGGAGCTGGCGTATACGGGCACGTCGGGGCGCGTGGCCGTCCAGGGCGACGACGGCGCGCACCAGGCGTGGCGGACGGCGCGCTACGACGCGTGCTTTGCCCGCTTCCACCGGCCAAATTGAAAGTCGAAATGGACACCCGGACAGAGTGTCCTGTCGTTCCCAGCCGGCGTAGTATTGCATGTCAGCCGTCAAGTCGTCAGATGTGCAGCTGCACCGCATTTTCACAGTGGGTCTAGTATTCATGGAAGCAGTATAATCACAGTAGGCAAGGGAGACGATAATTTCTAGAACCAGCTAGTATTGAGTTGTATATGGACGTAAACTAAACTGACAAAAAAAGAAAAAAAGAAAAAAAAAAAAAAAAAGGGTGGAGGTGGGGTGGTGGGAATAAAATCAAACGCAAAGGAAAGGGGAAAGGGGTTGATCACCTACAAGCACATCTCATCTTCTCGTCTTCGACCGAGCCAGCGGTCCGATTGTCACCTCGTCGTTGTCCTGTCGTACCTCACGAGCGGTTCGCACCCGGCGCGTCCGGGCAGTCATACCGACAGCAGTAAGGGCTGTAGAGGTGAATGAATTCAAATGTACACAGCTCAGGAACGCATTTCACCAAGGAGTCAGTCGACCATCCACACATTGTGTTGGTCACCTCGTTAGTCGAGTGGCCACATGTGAAGTGGAGGCGGGTGTCGATGAAATGGCACATATTGGCGGTGATTGGGGAAGGCGAGGCCGGTGTTGGCGTGGTGGTTGGCGGTTGATGGAGACAAATGGGCAAGTCGGACGGCAGCGGAGCGATCAGACGGGAAGAGCCTGTTGTGTGAAGGAACCAGTGGAAGCCGTGAAAATGTCAAGGCCGAGGCTGGAAGTGTGGTTGAAGAGGCTGTTGCGTGTTTGTTGATGATGATTTAAAAATGAATCGGGAAAACAGCGAGAGAGAGAGTCGATATTTATATCCACTTGGCCACATTCATTGCATGAACTCGGATTCACAAACCGTTCCGTGAACAATATGGGGTTGTTTCCTTTGTCGTAAAGAACAACAGAGCCAACGACAAAGTGAACAGCTTCAGTCGTCGTTTATAGCGTATGCATCCATCAAGTCGTAGCAAGAGTGGCTGTTCGGTGCACATCCATAACCGTTGTTCTTGGTCCCGCGATTCTTTCATTGTTGTTCATTTTCTTTGAGTTGCTTTGTTGTTTTGGCCTTGATTGGACTCCTCCTGTTTCATTGTACATGTGGCTATGTTTTTTCTTTATTTTGTTTTAACAAGCGGCTCACAATTTCTTTGTCTCTGTATTTTCCGCATGTTTTATGTTTTTCGCGTGTCGTTCATGATCGTCTTGCAACCCTTGTCTATAGTTTATGGCATGCAAAGTAAACACCAATGTCGACACCGACAATGGCACGTGTCCCTTTGCTACTGCAACAGTAAACTCTATGTGGCTGATGATGGAGCAAAGGAATATACTGATTGTCTGTTTTCACGTCATTTGCACACAACACAGGTGAAGCGCATATATTTTACAAAGCATCCTACTGTCAAAGCAAGTCTAATGTACTTGACAAATATGATGTACGGGGTCAACGCGAATTGGATTTGGCAAACGGTAAAACGAAAGAAAAAAAAATTTTATTTATATGATTTTCTATAGACCACCAACGTGTAAGCAGACCGGCTGCTTGAGTCAACATTCGACGCCTTGCTTTCCTCTCCGGCTCACCCTCTACGGCTCCGCGCGCCAGGGCGCGCACGTCGTGCACAGCCCATGATGCCACACCTGGCTGGACTGCGTCTCGCAATTCGCCCGCGGGCACGTCTTCTTCGGCCGCAGCAGCCCCGGGACCACACAAACCTTGGTGCGCACGACCTTGTTTGTGCTGTGGCCGCACTGCTCGTAGACGTTGTACGTGATGGACAGGGAGCACATGATGGCGGCTTTTTTGGAAGTAGTGGGAACGAAGGATGTTGGTACGGTGTTCGGGTGGTTGAAAAGGTAGTAAGCAAGTTCTTGGAATTCAATGTTGGCGTGTTGATGATGGTCCTCTACATCGAAATGAGACATTGGCCGGCGAGCAGGGCCCTGATTTATACGGGTGCCAGTGGATATGAACAATGTCGTGATATGAACAAATAAATATATTGTTCTCTCGTTGTGAACTGGGGTGTTGTTTTTTTTGCTGTCTCTCGCCTTTACTTGAGAATCCCATGAACAAACGTCTTTATTACGGGGCACGAAAACATGTCCACAATGTTTCCATTGTTTTTTTTTTGTCTGCAACCTAACGCTTTATTCTATCTTGCCACAACATTTTGCATCGTTCCCTCCATTGTCCAGTGCAGCACCGTACCTTGTTGTATTGTCAAAGTTTCCGAAACAGGCAACATGAGTCAGGTAGACGTCGTTTTCAGTATTTCCTACGTGATATCATTCAAGTCAACGATTGTTGTTTCACAGAATCATACCAGCTTAATGTAAGTGCAAAAGTAAATAAAAAGTAGATTTATTCAACGTACGAAGCAGCGTGTTGTCACCATACCACTGTGCAGACATCCATCTCACAATGTCGTCATCACCAAGCATCCTGTGCTCCACAAGGGAAAAGCTGCAATTTACATTGTTTGTATTCATTTTGTCATGTCGAGTCCAAAACCTCGCGAATATCTCTACAGTCTCTACGTCTCTACGTCTCTACACCTTACCATCGTCGACCTCGTCCTGCGAGGTATTCACCGGCGCCTCCTCCTTCCCCGGCTGGCAGCGGAAGCACACACAGTCGTACGTCTCGTCCGCCATGGACATGGGGCAGATTTGGTCGGGGCAGTCGATGCCGGCGGCCTCTGCCTGGGGGCAGGTGCGGACCAGCATGTAGCGATCATTGTGGCCGCAGGTGTGGCGCATGGTCACGTAGGTGAGTTCGCACATGTTGGCGGTAGTGGTGGTGGTGGCGGTTGTGTTGAAGGGAGTTAAGTATAGTCAAGACGTTAGTTGCTGTAAAGTTGAGATGAAACGGGATGCAGGTTGCTGTGGCATGGAAAGGTGAGATGACATGGGGCCGGATGCATTTATACATCCGACTCTGTACTTCGGAGATGAACGGTGCAACAAAATGTACTCAGGTGTTGTTCGTTAACACGAGTTTGTTCATGTACGCTTCTTTGTTTTGCATTGTTGTCTTTGAACGTTAGTCAACGGTCTCACCGTCAACATTTGCGAACAATGCGGATGTTTTTTACGACATGAACAGTACCATTACCATTGCTCATTTGAATTGCACACGATTCTACCCATTTTGTATTCCCATATCGCAAACCCCAAATGTTGTACCCCATAAATGCAGACCTCCTTTTTAGTGTTTTTTTCCGTTGTCCATTGAACACGTTGCCCCCGCCCTCATCCACCTTCCCTTACTTGGCTGCAGACCGGCCGCCCAGCTGGCCGGCCGCAATGTTGGCCCGCGCCGCCTCGCTGAGCTGCGGCAGGGGCGTCGCCGCTGGGTCGGCGGGGGGTGCAGGCAGGAAGCCGGCGGCGACGAGGTAGGCCAGGTAGACGCCCATGGTGGCGAGGGGCACGGCGTTGTCGGCGGGCGTGGCGGCGGCGTCATACAGCTGGAGGGCGCGCTGGGCGTGGCGGTCGTCGAGCTCGGGGGCCAGCGAGTTGCCGGGCAGGTCGCCGACGACCATGTGGAAGAGGGGCAGCAGGGCATGCTCGCGGCCGGCCGCCGCGTTGGCCTCGTCGTCGACATACGCCTTGACCTTGTCGGCCCAGTCGGCGTAGGGCACGCGTGGCGCGTTCCAACCGTACGCCTCGAGGGCGCCCATCCAGTCGTTGAGCGTCGGGCGCGGGTGGCCGGTGACGTGGGCGACGGCCAAAGAAACGCCGTCGGCGGCGGCCGGCAGGTGGAACGTGGCGGCGGCGACGATGCGGCTGACCTGGGTGACGGGGACGGCGTTGAGGGTGTTGGCAATGTCCGGGCGGGCGCCGACCTGCAGGCAGCCCTTCCAGAGGCGGACCAAAAAGTCGTCGGTGACGGAGGTGCCGGTGATGGGGTCGCCGGTGATGTAGCCCGAGCGGACGATGGCGCCGACCAGGCCGCGGCGGCCGGCCTCGCGCAGCAGGTACTCGCTGGCCCACTTGGACTGACCGTAGCCCGTGGCCAGGCCCTTGCGGCTGCCGGCCAGGTCGTCGGTCTCAAGCAATGGCGTGCCGTGCGGGCCGGCGGCCTGCTGGACAAAGTGGTCGTTGTCCAGCGCGGACGTGGAGCTGACAAAGGCGAGGCGCTTGGGCTTGCCGCCCGCGGCACAGAACTGGATGCAGGTCATGGTGCTCAGCACGTTGGCCGGGCGCAGGACCGAGTACGGCAGCATCCAGTTGACCTGGGCGCCGTTGTGAACGACGACGTCGACGGTGGCGCTGAGGCGGGTCCAGTCGCCGTCGGCGAGGCCGAACTGCGGCTGGGCAAAGTCGCCGGCCACCACCTGCACGCGCGGCGTGGGCGACGCGGTCAGCCAGGCCGGCGACCAGAGGCCGTAGGCCGTCATGACGGACGCGAGACGGGCCAGACCCGCGGCGGCGTCCTTGGCACGGACGAGCGCAATGACGTTGGCCTGCGTGGGGCCCTCGACCAGCTCGTGCACGATGTAGGCGCCCAGGAAGCCCGTGGCGCCGGTCAGGAGGACGGTCGGGGTGCTTGACAACGCGGCAGGCGCGGCGGGGATGGTGGGGGGCAGCTGGCTGGCGAGCTCGCGGGCGTCGACGGCGTAGGCCTCGTCCTCGGCGTGGGCGTCGGTCTCGAGGGGCACGGCGTCGAGGCGCAGACCGATGGGGTCCTGGGCGCGGTCGATCTCGGCGGCCAGGGCCTCGAGGGTCGGGTGCTGGAAGATGGCGCGCAGGGGCACGTCAATGTCCTTCCACTCCTTGGTGAGGCGGAAGAACATCTGCTGGGCGAGGATGGAGTGGCCGCCCTCGTCGAAGAAGTTGGACGCGGGGCGCAGGGTGCGGGCAAAGCAGTTGGGGATGACGGCGGCCCAGATGGCGGCGAGGCGCTGCTGGGTGTCGGTCAGCTTGGGGGCGACGGAGGACGCGCGGCGCTTGGCAAGGAAGGCGAGGTCGGCCTCGTCGGGGAACGGCAGCGCGGCCTTGTCGATCTTGCCGTTGGGGTCTGTATGGGTCAGCGGTGTACATTGACATAACAAGAGGGCATATGGGCATATGGGCATATGGGCATATGGGCATATTGGGTGTACTCACTCAACGGCATCCGGGCGAGCGGAATAAAGAGGCTGGGCACGGCGTACGACGGCAGGCGGCCGGCCAGAAACTTCTTGGTGTCCTCGGACAGCGAGCGGAAGCGCAGCAGCATCTGGCCGATGGACTCGTCGGGCGACGGCACGTCGAGCTGGGCGCGGGCCGTGCGCGACCGTGTGCCGCCCTCGGCCTCGAGCTCCTCGAGGTGCTGGAACCAGCGCTTGGTCTCGGGCACAAAGTACGTCACCAGCGTGTGCTCCTCGTTCTTGTCGCGGCGCACGAGCGTGACGTTCTCGCGCAAGAAGGGGTGCTGCGACAGGTGGGCGTCGATTTCGCCGAGCTCGATGCGGAAGCCGCGGATCTTGACCTGCGAGTCGATGCGGCCGGTGCACTCGACGCTGCCGTCGGGCCGGCGGCGGCCGAGGTCGCCCGTCTTGTAGAGGCGGTCGCGCGGGTCGGGGCGGTCGACGAACCAGTTGGCCACGAACTTGGCGCGGTTGAGCGCCGTCGTCGTGGTGTCGCTGCCCAGGTAGCCGCGCGCGAGGCCGCCGGCGCGCAAGAACAGCTCGCCCTGCTCGCCGACGTCGCAGAGGCGCGTGGGGTCGTCGCGGTCGACCACGAGCAGCTGCACGTTCTGCATGCCCTGGCCGACGGGGATGATGTCCGGGAGGTGGTCGAGCGCGTCCGGGGCCTCGTTCTTGCTGGGGATGCGCAGGTACGACACGGCGCGCTGGCTCTCGGTCGAGCCGTAGAGGTTGATGACGCTGGCGCCGCTGGCCAGGTTTCGCAGCTTGGTCGTGTCCTTCTTGGTCAGCTGGTCGCCGACGAAGAAGGCGTTGCGCAGGGCGCCGATGCGCGCGGTGGCGCCGCCGACGAGGATCTGGCCCATGGCCGGCGTCAGGTGCGTCACCGTCACGCGGCTCTCCTTCATCCACTCGGCCAGCAGCTCGTAGGCAATGACCTCGACGGGCGGGATGATGATCTTGGCGCCCAGGAACAGCGGCGTGAAGATGTCGCGCTGGATCGGGTCGTGCGCGATGCCCGACAGCATCGTGAAGCGGTCCGCGTCCGACAGCCCGAACTGCTCGGCCATCCAGGGGAAGTAGTGCGTCAGCGAGAAGTGCCGGCCCAGCACGCCCTTGGGCCGGCCCTCGGAGCCGCTCGTGTACGACAGCGTCGGCGCCGCCTCGGGGCCGACATCGACGCCCGTCGGGTCGTCGCTGCTGTACGTCGCCGCGTCCAGGGCATCCTTGCCGCCGTCGGCCGCGTCGGTTGCGTCAGCGCTCACGCCGCCGCGCAGCTCGCCGTCGTCGCAGAGCTGCAGCGCTGGGATGAACGACTTGAGGTCGAGCGTCGTCGTGACAAACTCGAGCACCGGCGCCGACAGCGGCCCCGACTCGCGGTTGGCCTTGTCGATGCAGACTAGGAACCGCGGCCGCGCAATGTCCAACAGCACCTTCTGGCGCTCCGCCGGGTACTGCGGGTCGATGACGCTGACGGTGGCCCCCGCCTTGAGCGCGCCCATGTAGGCCACGACGAGGTCGACGCCGCGGTAGGCGTAGATCATGGCCACATCGCCAATCTGGCAGCCGTGGGCCAGCAGGTGGTGGGCCAGCCGATTGGCGGCCGCGTTGATCTGGCCGTAGGTGAAAGACCGCTCGCCGCTCTGGGTGCTCTTCGTCTCGACGACGCACTCCCGGTCGGGGTGCTTCTTGGCATTGGCGGCGAAGATGTCGTGGATAGCTAAAGCGGAGAAAAACACAGGTGTCAGCCAACTTTCCGGCAGCGGAGCACGGAGCCCTGCAGGCCCAGACGAAGCTTACCTCCACGAAACTCGCCCCAATGGAGGTCAATTGTCGGATCTGGCGGTGCTGGCGTGGCCATGATGCGCAGTCTGGCTCAATGGCGGTTGTGGTGGTGGGTGTATGGTGAAATGAAAAGAGGCCAAAAAGTGACCGGAAACGGAGATGTGACGATTCTTAACACAATATGCCCAGCGCCAATTGACCAGTGACGAGCCCCGCCGAAACAGGCACAGCTGCAGCTAGATTTTCCCGACAGCTCTTTCCGTCACAGGGCGTGAGTCACGCGTGGCACAACACCTTCCAGTGGACTGGCAACTGCGTCAAACTTTTTCCCCGCCAACTGACGTGCTGTGGGTGGGGCAGCTCCGTTTTGTCGGCCCAGTCAAAAGCAGTATGGCGCATAATACATGTTCTTCGTCGCACTTACAGTGTAAGTTAGCTTCTCCCCTCTTAACCTAAAACGAACCTTCACTGGTGGGTGAACAATGGACATGCCAACGTACACTTACATCGCGAAGTTGATTTCCTTCATTTGACTTCCTTTGCTGGGATCAACTCTACATAAAATGACAAAAGTGGTGAAAGCCATGACAACTTTAATTGAGTGTATGCCTCACTTCTTCCATAAAACAAAAAAGTAAGTAAAATAACATTAGTGAATTATAATGTAAATATGAATATTATTATTATTATTATTATCCGCCTTTCTCAGCCACTCCTAACTATTGGCGACTAGCTAGACAGAACCCTCTGGGGAAAAAACTGCCACAGAACTAAGTGTGTAATCTTTCTAGTTACAGTTTCGTGCAGTGGTCTCGAACGGCCACCAAGGTAGTATAAATAAAACAAAATAAACAAAGTAAATAAAGTAAACAAAATAAGCAAAATAAACAAATAAATAAAACAAAAGAAATAAATAACGTAAAGAGTAAAGAAGAGTTGGTGTATCGTCGGGGTGCCGTTCTAGGCCGGAGTCGGCGACCGTTTAAGCTCCCTTGCTAGGCTATACTCTAGGAGCCTGCCGCTCCGGATGAGCTAGCGGAGGAGTAGTCTGGCCGTGAGGCCGCTCTATAGCCGGTGGTCTAGTTCTTTGGGTATTTGTGGCTAATCCGGTGGCCGTAGTGGTGTTATTATATAAGTTAAGAGGACGTGGGTTGTGGTCTCCTCCTTGGCGTCGTATAGGTACGTGGGTGAGTCTGTAGCCTGTCGGCGGTAAAGGTAAGCTTGTAGGCTAATGTGGCCGGTACGGATCTATATAAGGAGGCTACTTTCGGCCTTTATAAGGTGTTAGTGGCGGTGTTATATAGCTTGTAACGTCTAGTATAGTGTCCGTACCGTAAGGGATCCTATAGAGTAGCCTTTATTGGTATTCTATTACTATAGGGCCTTCTAGTGGTTAATAACCCTAGTCTAGTCCGTCTCTTTGGGGGTAGGCGGTGGAGGCGGGGTAGGGATAGGCGTATAATAGTTAGTAAAAGGTTAGGGCTGGTGGATTACGCCCTAAATAGCCTAGGCTTTTACCTAGTAGTTTAGTCGGGAGAGGAAGATGACGTAACGGTAGGCTAGGTAAAGGTTTAACGGTAGTATACCTACCTTAAAGTAAAGGAGGTGGATAGGCGTAGACCGGTAGGCCCTAAGGATAGTACGGAGGTAACTGTGGAAGATCGAGTTAAGGGAGGTTGTTGGCCGGCGGTTACCCTTCTCCGGGAGGAAGACACTTACACTATAGGCTATTATACTCCGGAGTACTATTATATAAATTGTACGGGCCTATAGGAGCGTATAGCCCTACGTCTTACCGGTAAGTCTTATAAGGGTGTAGCTTTATATAGTAAGGCGGCGTTTTATTTATTAAAGGTACTCTAAAAAGAGGAGCTTTCTGTTGAGCTAAATACTAAGGAAGTGGGCCAACGGCTAGGGAGTAAGGACGGTAGCCCGGTTAAGCGTAAGCGTTATTGTTAGGGCTGTATAGGTACGGGAGAAGTGGAGTAGCTCGCTCTTTGTCGGCTTAAATATAACGCCTCTCGGCCTTACCTACTCCGTAATAGTAGTCCACGCCTTCCGTAGAAGGTGGTAATAAAAGCCTGTTATACGGCCACTTATAAGAAGGTTAGTATTATTTATAAACCTAAGGGTAATAGTCCCGTAGTAGTGATAAAGGGCCTAATAAAGTGGTGAAGTGAAGAGGATAAATAGGATTAGTAATAGCGGGGATCCTTAAGGGACGCCGGTAGTAACGGGCTATACTGGTGCTATCTTCCTATTAAAGGCTAACGCTATCGTCCGGTCTATTAAGTAATTTATAACCTAGTTAATTAATTAGACTAAGAGGCGAAGGGCGTGTAATATATAAATAAGCTATCTATAATGGACGTTATTAAAGGCGCCTTAGATATCGAGTTGGAGGAGGGATACCGTAGCACTAGCGTCTCACGCGTACCGTACGGCGTTAGTAAGGAGGCGGGCCGTTAGCTCTATCGACCGATGGCGCCGGTTACTTATTTGACCTTCTAGGAGGAGGTGGTTCTCTTCTACTGTCTTGGCTAGTCGACGGGCCATAATGGCCTTAATAACTTTATTAATGGTACTAAGGAGTGTGATTAGGCGCCACCCTCTTGCCTCTTATCTCTCTTAAGTAGTCTTATTAGGTTTTAGGATAATAATAGTATAAGATACCTTAAAGTGTAACGGTTAGTGGTTAAGACGGAGGCTGGTAGTGGTGATGTTCCGTAGCCATAAGAAGAGGGAGTTATTATAGGCCCGAAGAAGTACGTTTAATATTTGGTCTAGTCTAGGGGCCTTCCTTAGGGAAGTACGGTGAACGGTCGCTAAGACGTCGTCTATAGAGACGTACTAGCTAATAAAGATACGGTCGAGCGGCGTTACGGGTAACAGTAGAGGTGGTACAGCGTTTAAGGTCAGGAAGAAGCAGCAAGAGAGGATCTCCGCCTTATTATCGACATATGTAGCGAGTGTACCGTCCGGCCGCCGTAGCGGCGGGAGGAGTGGGGGGGCGGAGGGGGTGTAGCTTTAAGAGCGAGCCTACTTCTTTAGTCTCTATAAGTCCGCGTCTCTCGCCGAGGCCTTATATAGTACGGTATACTAGTAGTGGCCTTCAGCTTAACGGAGGGTGTGTCTTTATGTTTAGCGTGCCTTATACACGGCGTCATATACGGCTGTAGACTAGTCTCCGGTTCGTACTCTTCTCTCCGTAGTACGGAGGGCGTTAGTGGTAGTGGTGGTGGCTACGTCCTATTTAGGATAATGGTGTCTTTAGGGAGGTGACTTGGTCGGGGCGTACGTGTGTATAATGCCGGTGAGCTTGCCGATAAGATCGTTAGTTTGGTGTTCTAGTTCAGTGATAGAGCTTGGCGGTATTAGTGTTAGGAGGAGAATAGCTCGTCCGAGTGACGCGGCCTTGTCCTAATCTAGTCGGGATTAGTAGAAGCCGTCTACTAGTACCGACGGTATTATTGTTGGTATAAAGTAGGCTTACGGTATATAGTTAGAGCCTGGCTAGTTAAGCGTAGCGTATATGGCCCTAAGCCGTAATAAGGCCTATATATAGTCTATTATTAAAGGCCGGTGGTATAACCGGTCGCCTTATAGTTACCACGTTAGCGTACCTAACGGCGTTAGTAAGGACAGGTCCTATGTATCCGTAAGGTTAAGGAGGACGTTTGTATGGGCGGAGGTCCGTCCGACCGTATCCTAGAGTGGGTGGTGGAGGTTTATATCTCCTATAAGGACGACGTTAACGTCCGGGCCGGAGTATAGCTAGTTAGTAAGGCGGGGAAGCGGTAAGTCCTATGGCCGTAGGCTAAGTAAGAATAGCTCGCTATAAACTCTAAAGATATAAAGAGGGCGTGGCCCTTATATATGGATAATAATATAAATAAGGTCTTTTCTAGCTATATATTCCTAATAGGATAACGGTAGGCGCTTTATAACGTAGCCGGTAAGGCGGCCCTCTCCGGCCTAAAGTTTATAATATTTACTAGAGGCCGGCCCTAAAGCGTCGCCACTCTTTATCTTAACTATCTCTTATAAGAAGATGACGTCGGCTCTAAGGGTGTCTACGTGATATAGTGCTATCTGTATATAGTGGTTGGTTTTATGTATATTCTATGAAATAATCACTACCATTAAAAGGATATAGGGGGGAGCTATAGTGTATATGTCGCGATCGTTATATTAGGGCGGGCGGGCTATAGGCGGCGGCCTATACCGCTAGCTTCCTAGTATTCGGTAAGGGTGTTTTAGTAGAAGGGGTAGGTGCGGGAGTAAGCCGGGTACGGCCTACGGTAGTTTAGGTATTATCTCTCGTTAGAGGGCTTGTTATAGGAGAGGCTCTTGTGGCCTCCTCTATAGTATACGTATTAGGGGGGCTTACGACACCTACGTATATTATAGTCCTATGTTTAGTAACGGTAGTAGATTTACGGCCGAGTGTCTTATCTATACGGAACGGCGCGGTAAAGGCAGTAGTTAAGGATAACGCCGTCTTATATAAGTAGGGCGGCGTTAGCTTTAGTAGCGACGGTAAGGTATAGGCTGCTAGAGTTAGCTAGCGGACTATCCTTATAGACTATAGGGCGTATCTAAAGGACTAGGTACGGCGTATTAAGTTTTATATAGAGGTCTAGGGAGAGTGTATCTATCGGTACGTTATAAAGGACGACCTTTAGGCCGTTAATTATAGCGCCGGCGCCTAGGTTATCAGCCTAGGATACGTCTTTTACGTACCACCGGTCTATCCCCTTAGGGAAGACGACGGCGCTATCTTCGTTCGAGAGCCGACGGACTATAAGGGCTTATATACGGTCCCTAGCGGTCGACTTAATAGTATTAATAATAGTCTTATATAAGGGCGGTAATATTATACGGCCAGTATAAAGGATCACCTCTTCTTATAGTAGTGGCTTTATTACCGTAACAAGTATAGGGTTAGGGTTACTATAGCGTTAGTTTGTTTATTATAATAGGGGGGTGGTTTATACAGCCAGCTTAAAGGCGTACATAAACGGTAGGCCGATAGCAGTGGCCGGCGTGGTCATAAGGTCCAGAGGCAACGCCGTGGCGGCATGGAGCGCCTAGGAGGTAACGGTATAGAAGAGCCGTTATAGGATCATATTAACGACGGCGCCGATACGGTTATCCGCCTCGTACATAATAGAGAGGGCGGTGGTAAGGGCGTCAACGTAGCCGTCCAGGATACCGCAGATCCTAGCGACATCCCTAGGGACGACGGTGGTCAACGGTCCAGCGGTCAGTGGGACGGTGCGCGTGGTGGTAGTCTTGGTCGGGGTAGAGGGAGTGGTGGGTGCGGCGTTACGGCCGGGCGGCGTAAAGGGCGTAGCGGTGGCCGTCTCCCTAACTGTACGGCTGCGCTTGGTCGGAGACCGCTGCGGGCCTTCAGAAATAGTGATAGCATCGCTCGTATAGCGGTGCAGGGGACTACTGGC
>WNLO01000192.1:0-41712 GCA_021398005.1 Sporothrix luriei | reverse complement strand
CATGCCGGTGTCAGCGAGGGCAGGAGGATGGTTGTAGGGAGGGCATAAAATTGTAAGGGAATCGGAATTCGAAAAACGATTTTTTTTTTTTCCTTTTTATGAATTTTTGTTTAATAATTTAATTATATTCTTAATAGTAATAATACAAAACAATAAAATACATGCATAAATGCACATTTAGTATTAATCAAATAGATCAAATAATTTACGTCAGTGAGGCCACATTTGGAACACGATATATCTGCAAGTGATATATTTGAGCGATAATTATATATTTGAGCGTGAATATTATGTTTTCGTGCTGCTATGCACTCTATTAAACGTATCATCAGATGATAGACCGCAAGCAATGCTACCCAACCAGTCCCAGGAAATCGAAAACCAAACCAACCTGCGCAATGAATCCTGTCGTAACGTATAGTGAAATGGAAGTGGCAAGAATGGTATGCAAAACAAATAACAAATAACAACAAAATTAACACAGCAAGATTCATGCTGCTCTGTCTGGATATCTCTGCTCATACCGCCATTAATTGAAAAGAAAAGAAATGCAACGCTTTTATGATGGAAACAAAAAAAATGAAAGAAAGAGAAAAAGAAAAAGAAGAGAAACCAAAAACAGACACAGAATCACTGCCGGCCGCTGTAGCCAGGTAGGACGCTCGTCTGCTGATACTGCGTGTCGGGCACGGCCATGACCCGCGGCATCAGGTGCGCATCGGCCTCCGCCTCCTCGAGGACGTCGTCGAAGCTCGGCAGACCCGCAGCGTCCTGGTCGTTGTAGTAGTACGGGCCGGCGGCGGCCACATCGTCGGCGTCACCGACAACGATCTGCATGGGCACCGAGAGCGACACGGTGGTGGTGGAGCCGGAGGACGAGGAGGAGGTCGAGGAGGAGGTCGACGAGGTGGGCGCCATGGAGATGGTGAGCTGCAGTGCGTAGGTCCGCGAGACGATGCACGAGTGGAAGGTCGGCAAAAACGTCCGCTTGTGCATGGGCAGCTCGAGGGGCACGATGAGCGGCGCCGAGTAGACGAGGCCCACCTCCTTGCCGTGGGACGAGGAAGGCGACGACGCCGACGCCGAGGACCGCCGGCGGTCGTTGCCGCCGCTGCCGCTGCCGGTCACCATCTCCTCGGCACCGCCGCTGTCACTGCTGCAGTAGCCCGAGTCGCGGCGCCCGCTGTCCACCTTGGCCTCCCATTGGAAGCTCTTGAGGCTGTTGTTGAGCAGCGTCACCGAGGTCGAGTACGAGCCGCGGCGCTCCATGAGGACGTTGTCGCTGCGGGCCCAGTCGCCGAGGTTGGCGAAGGTCGTGATGGCGCTGGTGCTGTAGTGGGTGTAGGCGTTGAGCTTGGCGGAGACGCTGGTGACGCGCGGGGGCGCCACGTCGGCGCGGGCTGGGTCAAAGTAGAGCTGGACGTAGGCGCTGGTTGGCGAGGCTGCGATGCCGTCGGGGCGCAGCACGACGGGCGTCGGCTCGGGCGCGCCGAGAACGTCGTTGCCGGTGATGGCGGTCACGCGGCCGAGCTTGCTGCGGGCAAACAGCCCCTTGCGGACCGATTTGGAGGACTGCAGCTTGTACGCGCGGTCCTTTTCGGAGACGGCCAGAGGCGGGTCGATTTTCGAGGCGGGCAGAACGCGGATGGGCTGCGTGGCCTCGACAACCTTGACACGGGTGGACCGGCCAGAGCCGTCCTCCTTGAGCGTTTCGCGGTAGACGCGCGCCTTGATGGCGTACTCGACACGGGCCATCTCAGGCGCCATGTCGTCCCGCTCCCAGGCGGCGGCGGCGCCGCTGCTGCTGCCACGACCCATGGTCGGCGGCAGGCGCATGTGGTGGTCGTGGACGTGCGGAGACACAACCTTGTGATTGCATGCGCTCAGAGTCAGGTGGTGCGGCACGACGAAGTGAATGGGAAGCGTGTACGTCTGGTAGGCCTCGAGGACGCGGGGAACGGGGTAGGCGTCTTCGGCGATGGGCATGAACAGCTTTAAAAAGACGTGCGAAGACTCGACGGGCGAGCTGACGTGCTCGACGCGGGTGTGGGCGGTGCCGAGTAAGACGATCTCGAACTCGTCGAAGGGGATGTTGCGCTGGGGCATAATGGTGACGGTGCCGGTGATGGAGTCGCCGGAGGTGTACACCTTGGCCTGGAAGTAGTTATCGAGCTGGATCTCCATTTTTGACTTGGGGAAGGCGATGCTGCGATGGGGGCCGGAACCGGAGAAGTTGCTGCTGCTGCTGCCGCTGTCGCTGATGCCAGGCATGCTTTCTCTGTGCAAGTCGACGAGCTGTCGAGTCGTGGGAACAAGGCAGGGTGCCAACTGACACGATGGCGAAGTGATGTATCGCACACTGTCCTTGGTTGTCTTGCGCCGCTATGTCACGATGTCTCCGGGTGGTGACGTTTCACGACAATGGTGTAAGTGAGGGTGTCAGTGAGGGTGTCAGTAAGGGTGCAAGCAAGTGTGTAGGTGCGGATGATATCCAATGTCCAATATGCTGGATATATAAAATGTTGACGTGATGAAGATCTGAACGAAAGACCAAAAAAGAAAAAAAGAAACAAATATGTGACGAACTGGGGACATGCCACGTTATATACAAAGAATACTCGTTCTGGATAGTCCTCGACAGAGAGGGGAGCGTCATCGCATGCCATGCCATGCCATAATCAATATTCCATAAGCCGTCTTACCAACGATCATCCAGGGTCTTGCTGAAGACGAACGGTAGACTGGCGACAGCTTCGAGCTCCTCTGACTGTCCTCCTCCCCGGAGAAAGCTCGCACTCCCTGCCATCAAAGCAAGGCCGCTCGTCTAACGGCCAATAAGCCAAACAGGATCATGTTAGTCGGCAGCCCAGTTCCACATGGCCATGGCTGGGTGGGGTCTGTTGACACCAACAACGGTGTAAGAGACTAGAGAGACCAGCCCCGATCGAGACATTGGAAACGGGCTGTTGGCCCAGCACACACGCCAAAAGCTGAGTCACATTTGGGCCACAGGGAGCAAAGACAGCGCAAAACCAACCACCAACTGGTTCAATAGTCCAGCCCATAGCCGCTGGTCTTGGTGTGGACGTCGTACTCCGTACTCTGTTCACAGACTACTCCATAGTCCAGCACGATCGCCTGGGGTGGGCACCCCCTTGCCAGTGCACTGGACCCGCTTAGGGAACGGGCAGCGCTGGGACATTGGATTAAAAATGCAAATCGGAGCGTGCAGGAGGTACAACAGGGAACAAAGCGACGGGAAACGACGAAGAAAGACGAAGAAAGACGACAAAACAGACAATGAAAGGGCCACCAAGACTCCCGATGACTGCAAGACCGCCGGGAAATTGGCAGCGTGAATGCCCGCTAATGCAGTGGGAAGAGAATCGGGTCGAATCTGGGAGGCTGCCCCCCCTGCTGCTGGGCGGGTTATGGCGTTGGATTGGCGACGCGAAGGATGTCAAAAAATAGTCTCGACAAGCGGCTGGTGAAGGGCGTAGGGCGCGATGTCGTTTGCCTCGTCTTAGGGTGGGCCAAAAGGGGGTGTGGGGAAAGGCAAGAAGGAAAGAGGGATGGACAGCAGGGCCGGAAGGCGCGAGTCGCAACGGAACTGCTCGCATGGCAGTCACCACTTCAAGTAATTACGACGGACAGCATAATACTCTACATCGTACTGAGTACTCCATATTGCATGTTTTACTGTATTCTAGTTGGGACCATACGAGCGCTTGCTGACCCATTTGCCGGTTTTCCTTGTGGCCCTTTTTGTCGTCGATGTCTGTCAGACACCCCATAATTCCACGACATCGTCCACAGTTTCCTTCATTACGACATGCCTCTGAAGGCTGGTGCTTGTTTGATGGTGCTCTTTCCTCATTCTCGCGATGACCAATCGATGAGGGCATCGTCTTACTTAATCCGTAAAGGCGTTGTTCCAGCGGCCGTCCCAAGGCAGCTACGATGGAGGCTGCCCCAGGATGTCGTGCTCGCACTTGTGCCATTGCTTGGTGACTCTTTCTTGTTTGCTTATTTTGTTCATTTTGGCCGTTTCTTTCAGGAAAGAGCATCCAACCTGCCAGCCTATCGGTAGCGTGATTGGAACCAACTTGCGTTGTGCTCTTTCCTTTTGTCTGGCTACAATGCTATTTGCGCCTTCCCCATTACCGGAGGGGCAGACCGACAACCGGGGACGACAGCCGGACACTGCGACCGGAAACGTGGGTAACTCTTTCCCTGCGCGCAACTGAACATGACGACTGACATTCCGTGGACGGAAAGAGCAAATGAACCATGCGATGTACCAGTGTTGTACACCATCCGCATGGATGAATGGCGAGTGACTCTACTCTACATCAGCCTGTCAAGAGACAAAGAAAATTTTGCAAACGGGGCGCTGTCATTCAATGGGCGTTGACTATTCCCCTTTTGGGCGTGTTAGTCACAAGAACCCCCAAGCTAGAGGGAGAGGAACACCTCAGACGCGCGTTTCCAGCCGCTCCGCCAAGCGCGTGCACAGACACAGACCACAGAGGATGTCAGGATGCGCTTCTGGCCTTGACTTCATTCCCACATCTTTGGTTGCTTTTTACCTCGCGGTTCTCGTTCTTGTCGGTACCCACACGCGACGGCTGCGGACGGAGGCGTTCGCTTCAGCCACGTGTGTCAGTACGATGTACGCCCTACCAAAGGCCCCGTATTCGTGTCTATCAAGTTGTGAAATGACAGCCGAAGCAAAAGGCAGCAGGTAACAAGAAACACGAGTTACGTCTGTCTGCTGTTTCTCTGCTCGTCT
Source organism: Sporothrix luriei (assembly GCA_021398005.1). Taxonomy (NCBI): domain Eukaryota; kingdom Fungi; phylum Ascomycota; class Sordariomycetes; order Ophiostomatales; family Ophiostomataceae; genus Sporothrix; species Sporothrix luriei. Next base: position 36,920 of record WNLO01000192.1, on the reverse strand, counting down.
GCCGCCTTCTGTCGATATCGGACAGGTTCTCTGCAACGGCATTGTCGATCATTCGATCTGCTTGCTCGGAAGCTTGTTTGAAGGCTTTATTACCTGTTGGCACTTTGTAAAGACAATGTGAAGACATGTGAAGACAATGTGCAGACTGGAGGTTTCGTCTTGCAAAGCCATTGTCCTTTGTCGCCGTTATTCACTGTCCTCACTGCTCACCGTAGTCTCTCCCTGGTCTCCTCTGTGGCTTGATAATCGGGCCAATTGTCCCTTTGATGCCTAGTTTCTTACTTTTGCTTCTTACTTTTGTTTCTTTTCTTCCAGCTTTCACGCGTGAGACTGTTGCTTTTTACACTTCTGCATCAACACGTCCTTGCCGCCTTGCTGGCCAGGCCGATATTGAACTGGTAGGTGTGGTAAAGTCCAGACATGTGGTGCCGTTTCAGATGGTTGCCAAGCACTATGCCATAACTCACCGCAAGTAATTAATGCTGCCCTGTTTGGGACCACTGGCGCTTCCAAGTAGCCCAACTGCGCTCAAATTTGCAGCTGGCTGCTTACCTGATGGTGTTGACAAACACAAGCTGACAAACGCCGTCCAGGGTCTCTGCTTAGCATTTTGTGTTTACGTGATGTGCCAACGTCGAGTTGGCTTGACGAAGTCGTTATACTGGCGTCGCTTTTGCTTTCGGTTGTGTGCATTTTTAATCATCGTGGCTGACTTGGCGTTCATTGTCTACGCATTGTCGCGGTATATCTCATATGTCGTCAGTGCCGTTCGTCAAAGCACGCTCAACTGACGACAACTGTTGATATCATGTCTGGAAGCAAAGCTTTGATCGTGTCTACGAGAGCTTCTAGTGTCCATTGAGGTTCTCATCACAAGCGCAGCCCACTGCTGCTCTCTCGCCAACCATTGGTGCATTCTGAGTTGTGAGAATTAGTATCAAACACAGGCCAACTTTTTCACGATTTGCTTTTTGTTTCATGGTTTTTACATTAATTAGACTTTCTTTCGAACTCAACTCATGCCAAACATTCAACCGTTCAGTTTTTCCAAAATGGCATGGTGCTGTACTTTCTACTTCCGCACTTCGTTTACCATGCGACGAGACAGTAATCTAGTGGAGTGTGGGGGAGGAGAACGAAGGGCCCGATATCGCCAATAGTTGTAAGCCAAGCCTGTCACAATTTTCCCGAGATAACTACCGTGTGGCATCGTGACAAGGTGATTTTTTTTAAAGCAAGCCTGACATTATGGTCATATTTGACGTTGTTAAACATAAAAGGTAAAGAATACAAATTCCAGAAAATAGATCGTAATCATACCGGCACGGAATATACTACACGGCTGCTGTTCAAAAGAGAGGCTTCGTGAGGGCTTAGAGACAATTCTCAAAGATGGATGGAAGTCTGGCCGTGTTATGCGGTGGAGTTACATCGTAATTACTTTCGCGAATTTAAGCTGTGGCCAAGGCGCTCTAATGCGTTCGCAGGCTAATATCGATATTCTTCGAAATACAACATGGTATCCGCCAACTCATTACTTGGATTCCGAAAAAAAAAGGTAGTATTGGAAGGATGTCGTGTGTACCCGTTCTATACAATAACGTCAGACATAAGAACTACTAGAAATATCACACACAAGTCTTACACGGTGAGCCTGCGGAATATTCAACGGTTAGTGCTGATACGGGCAGTGACAGGACACTTCAAGAGAAACAAACTGCTCCCTATTGCATGTCGAAACGAAAGACGGCGCGAAATATAATAAATATACAATAAAAAAAGTCATAATAATAATCAAAACATAAAGTGGAGGAAAGTAGAACGCTCCACAGAAGAGCAGGTCCGATGGCCTGGAACGAGTTACAACATGAATCTTTGCATACGGAGATGAATTTTGAGACTGATTACTTTACGGGGCGACAAGCCGAGCGAAGTCTGGAGCAAAGCACGGACTGGGGAAAGCGGCCGAGGCTTGGTGTGGATCTCTCCATTTTGGGGTATTCGTCTCGCTGTTTCCCGCTGGTGTTGCATATATCCCGTGTTTTCCTTTTTTGTTGCGTTTTCGACGGTGTTGATTTCCCGTAACCGAAAAGCCGCTTCTACCCTGCTTTACCCTCTTGGAGTGCTTTATCCCCTTGTGTTGCTCCTCCGGCTTCGCACTTCCGTCGAAAGTACAATGAAAACAGAATTAAGAAAATGTCTTCCTCCTTGCCGTCTTGACATGCGCATCCCGTCGACGCGCCCTGGCAGATCGTATTCTCTAGCCAAACGAGGGAGGCGAAGCTTGGACAAAACTACACTACACGTCCGTCGACAAGTCGCGTGAGTGCAGCCCACTCACACAGGAAAACGATGCAGCGACGATGTGACTCTTTAAAAAAAGAACGGACATGCACAGGCTCCGCTCACGGAAGCTGGACGTGGCTGTGAAGAAAGTAAAGAAGTAGAAATGAACCATCTCTGCTAGATGCATGTCGTAGCGCAAAACTATCCCACTTTGAACATAATAAAGGACTGAAAATGAAGTCACATCTTGAAGTTTTTATGAGAACCATACCAGAGAAAGCGAGAATGGCAGTGCAACAAATTAACGTTATACATTGCCGGGCCACTGTGCCAAGAATACGTCTGGAACGAAACACGAAAGCACATCTTGCGATTTCGGACAGCCGTCAGATCACACTACCGTTGCCTCGTATTCGTCGTTGACAGACCTCATGGCCATGGCAGTATAACATGGCAATATAACGGGCAGCATAACGACTACTCGACAGCCTCGACTGACCACGTTGAACGTTGATGGTGAATCGATGTGCGACACAAACGGAGTCGCCCCCACACGAGACATCACGAAGCTGTCGTCCGAGCCATAGTACTCCATTTTGTTGACTTCGCTGGAATTTCGGGGTTGGCGGACGCAACGCCTGCCCTACGAGGAAAGCTGGCGCTGAAGGATCAGGGCAAGAGAGCTTCTTCGGTTATGTGCTGTCCATGGTTCGTCGTACTTGTACAATGCTTCCCGTGCCCACGTGCATTGTCTGGTAGCTCAATGTCGATCTCATCTCTGTTACTCTTTGTCTCTCTTAAAAAAAAACGGAAGCAAATGGCGGCGGCTGGGGAGACCCTGCACTGTGCTCGACAAAGCACTAGCCATCCTGTCTGGACCTTTCCTGGTCCAATGACCGGCTCCGGTTCCTTTAACGCCGACGGGAGGATTTACGAGCTGGATTGGGCAGTCTTTCCAAATACGGTGTTGTAGGTGAACGGTGTTTGATCCTTGGTGTTCCACCGCTTCCGAAGGACGTAATTCGGTATTCTGGAAACGGCCCACGCAGCATCTCTTGTATTCGTCTACGGAGAGCTGCAATCTTGTCTCATCCAGCAGAAACTTTCAATTTACGGAATCTCAATCTCACGGCTGGCTACGAATCCTTTGGGTTGTAAGTTCTCCCGTCGTGTCATGATCGACGACCAACTTTATTCTCGATCCGTGTCTCGTTCTCTTGAAACTCCCCACGCGACGTCTTGCAGGGGACCGACAATGTGTACACGTGCCTTAATTTACTTCTTCTCTGCAGATGTTCGCCAGATAATTTCTCGGGGCCAACGGGTCTGTCGACTCTGGGTGTCAACCGTTTTGCCGCTGTCTGGACGACGACTGCTTGTGACTCTTGGACGGTGTACTGCACTATTTTTACTCCCCCCAGTCAGCTTACGGCGTATGGTATGGCGCGTGAGAACTACCACAGGGCCACGGCAAAGGCATGACGAGAGCTATGGTGTGCAGGAGGCACACAGGCAGGTGCCAGAGTAAACAGTAAGCTCGTACATTGAAAGCTTCGCATGGGGTCCACTCTGACGACATCACGGTATTGGAGGCGGCCCTTTGTTATGTACGTTTGCCGTCATACCCGCGACGGAGATACGGCGATCGTCTGTTGTGCAGAAATAGCCGCAATTGTGCGAGCCGGCTCCGAACAAGACCGCAGGATGCAACAGTCGTTTGTACGCCTCATCCAGAAGTCAGAGCTATTCTGATTCCAATGCAACCCCCCCAGTGTCGTAAACGAACGCCAGTCGTACAAAAAGGAAAGTCGTATTTCGTCTAGACAATCGTCTTCTATTGATCTAACAGCCTCTCTGTCCCGTCTATGATGGAGACTGATGCCAGCCCGGTCATTGTGTCCCAGTATGCGGTGTGGTGTGGTATCCAAGGTTCGAACGGCCGACCCGTAGCCAGTAGCCACTCCCCCCCGTTTTAATGCCAGGAAATGTATAGCATGATGCCGGCGCCCGTCGCAATCGCCGCAAACTGGATCAACGTTTTGCGCAGTTCTGCCAGCTTCGTGCTGCCCTCGAGACTCGTCTCCAGCAGCTCGGGGATCACCGCCACTGTGCCCACGTACAGGAACGTGCCCGCCGTGAACGGCAGAAGCATGTCGCCCCACGTCAGGCTCGTGCCAAAGAGGCCGGCCTCGACCACAGCGTCCGTCCCAGCTGCCGCCGCCGAGCTGCTGTTGCCGCCAAACTCCTGGACCAGGATTCCAATGACAGTGCCCAGCAGGGCGCCGAGCGCCGTCACGAACTGCGCGCCCATGGCCGCGCGCTTGGAGAAGCCGGACTGGATCAACAGGGCAAAGTCGCCCACCTCGTGTGGGATCTCGTGGAAGAAGACGGCCACCGTCGTTGTGGCGCCGATTGTCGGGGACGCGTAAAAGGAGGCGGACATGGCGAGGCCGTCGGTAATGTTGTGTGTGAAGTCGGCACTAAAGGAAAGGAAGAAAGGGAACAACAATGTTAGAAAGAAAGCGTAGTTTGTTCTTCTAGAAACCGAAGGTGCTTACATCAGGTTGAGGTAGCCAGATAGCTTGACGCTGGCGCTCGCCTCGGGCACCGCGACGGCCTTGCTTGCCGCCCCATCCTTCGCCTTGCTGCTGCTGTTGTTGCGGCCGCCCTTCTTGCCCCGCGCCTTGGCCGAGCCAGACGCCGCCTCCGACGACGTGGTCACGGCCGTCGCGCTGTCCTCAGGACTGCTGTGGTCGTGGTGACGGCTGCCGTGGCTGTGGTCGTGGCCGTTGCCGCCGGTCGCGATCCGCAGGCCCTTGTCCATGGCCACAAACGTCAGGAACCCGACCAGAATCGCCACGCCCAGCAGCAGGTTGCGGTTCGGCTCCACGAGCACCAGCCGCGCCCGATCGGCCCGCTCGTCGTCCTCGCCCACAAAAATCTCCGGCAGCAGGTGGAACAGCGTGTCGCCCAGCAGGCCGCCCACCGCAAAGGCCACCATCACAGACAGCGACGCGGGGTCGATGTTGGGCGGGCAGAGCGCCAGCAGAAAGTTGGGAGGACCGGAAATGTAGAGCGTCGCCAGCAGCGCATTGACCGCCGGGCTGCCGGGGAACAGCACCGCAAAGATCTTGGCCGTCGTCGAGGACGTCGCGCCGCCGTGCCCGGGCTCGCCGCCGTGTCGCCGCAGCTTCTGCTGGCCGAGCGCCTGGACCACCTCGCACGCCTGCAGCCGGTCGTTGAGCTCCTCGGAGCCAAGGGGGTACGGGACGGCCGTCGAGGCTGCCTTTGTGTGGGCAGAGGCCGTCATCGAGAACGCGAGCACGGCGAGGGCTCCCAGCGCAAACACGACGCCGAAGCGGCGGCGGCCATGGCGGCCAGGCCGCGAGAAAAGGAAGACCATCGCGTCCGGTGTTGTCGCTGCCGGTGCCAGTAAAGGATGCTGAGCAGAGAGAGCGCTGGAGCAGACAGCGTCGAAGAAAATGAATGACACGTGAATGAATGTCGAAGGGGAGTGAAAGGGAAAGCGATTGAAACGAAAGACGAGAACAAAGAAAGACTGGCGAAGCTGACAAGGCCCCAACTGCGAACCGTGGCGTTGTTGGACGCGTTTTCCCGAGCTGAAGAGGTGGGACAAGACAGAAGACCGGAGATTGGGCCGGACACGAGAATTTCCAAGCTGCCCAGCTGAAAAGGGGAGTGCTTGACAGCTTAGCTATGCGGTGTCGCGTGACCTGTATTAACGCGACCTGCAATAGCTTCGCTTTGCTCCTTGGCTTCCCTCCTTCCTTGTCTCTTTCAGAGAGGGTGGGGTCAGTTAGGGGAAAGAGCCTGTCGGTGCGTGCTCTTTTGGTTCTTCGTCCTTCCCCATTCGGGACCTACGTCACTGGCGACTACCCTTGTTGTATTTTGGCAAGCGGTCGTTCTTTCCCAATAGTGACCGCTCGACGGAATCGTAAACAAACAAATCACAGCTGCTCCTTTTTGAGCTTCATGTTCCCCTTTTCTTACCTGATGCATACTAGAGCTTTCAGCCGCCATTTCGAGCTCGGACAACGTTGGTGCTATTCAACCCGTTTGCACCACTGGCATGGCCTCGTTTAGCCCCCGTGTTTGCGTTTAGGAGCTGCGCAGCCACCCCTCACGATCCCTCACATAAGCCGTGCCACCAACCCGGTTGTGCAACTGGTTCTTTATTCCGACCGGAATCTGGCGACAAGGCCAATACAGTTCTGCCTTCAATCTTTCGTCTCCACTCCCTAGACCCTTGCGTCAATGGCCCAGCAGCAGCTGCTTTTAAAAGCTCGCTAGATTAAGCGGCTAAAACTTGGACGGGGTTCGTGTGAGGGGCATTTCGTCGCATTGACGTCCGTTTCATGTTTAAGGGACTTGCCACGAGTGCGATGTTCTAGTGGCTTTTCCCTTTTCTCCATCGTGAGTGTACTTTTATTTTTGTCGCTTCAGCGAGCCTTGCAGATAACGAGTCTTGGCAGGAGAATCGTCGCGTGTGGTAGCATGATCTCGGCCTGCACTGCTTATTGACGACGCTGGCCCTAAGAAGCTTGCATTTGCAAACGTCTCGAAGAACGCGACCCACCCCCCCGAACCAAACCTTCGCATTCGGCCCCGCCATTCGACCATGTCTTGGCTCCCCCACGGCACGTCCAAGACGGGCCTGCTCTTCGACGACGGTCATGGCCAGTCGGCCACCGTGCCCGCCGTGGCTGCGTACCGCGGCCGTCTCTGGTGCATATGGACCGATCTCGACGGCCAGCTCTGGTACTCGCAAACCGGTGGCAGCGGGAACGAGGAGCAGTTTGGCCGTCCGGTGCTGTTCGCCGAGACGGGCTTGCCGGTGATGGCTAACCTGAACGGTGTGCTGCACATGGTGATTGTGCAGCCCGAGTCTGGCCTGATGACGCACTTCATCCACGACGACGACGATGCAAGCGTCGATTGGGCGAACCTCGGCCCTCTGGACGCCGACACGGGACTCGTGGCGCACTCGACACCCGCTATTATTGCTTTCCACAACAAGATCTTCCTCGCCTTTCTGCGGGACGGCCAGTTGTACTACACGATCTGGTCGGCTCTTGGCCCCGACGCAAGGCAGTGGACGGTGCCACAGCTGGCGGCCGGTGCCGAAGACCGCTTTCGAGGCATCCCGGCGCTGTTTGTCTTTGAAGGCGTCTTGCATGTTCTATGCGGCGCCGACACGGAGGAACGCCACATCATCGGCTTCCGTTACGACTACATTGGCCAGACATGGACGCAGACGGACGACGTGTCCGAGGGCCGTGCGGCGACGGGTGTAAGCGCCGTGTCCTTTGGCAGCAGCGCCTACCTGGGCATCATCGAATCAGGGCCGAGTGACGAGACTCATGCTGTGTATGTGGCCGCGTTCAACAACGGCGTCTGGGCACCGCACGAACCTGTCGCCGACACGACGGCTGCCGACCCGCCGCAGATCACCATTCTCAACGGCCGCGTGCACTGCATCTTCAATGACAACACCAAGACGCGTGACCTGCGGTGGTACTCGCGCCCCGTGCTGCAGTACTCGCTGACGTCGTGGATGGCTGGCCTTCCTGACGATCAACCTGTATCCAATTTCACCATACCCGGCACGCACGACAGCTGTGCACGCAGTAACATCCCTTTTGTCCGCACGCAGTACCTCTCCATCAGCCAGCAGTTGGCTCTCGGCATCCGCTTCTTCGACTTGCGGCTGCGTCGCCATAAGGACGACCAGCTTTACTGCTACCACGGGGGTATCCCCATCGACTACCCAAAATACTTGTCGTTTGAGTCGGTGATGAATGCCATATGGTCCTTTATGTCGTCGCCTGGTGCCAATCCTGAGGACGCTTCGGATATGCGTCCACTGACTGAGACGGTGCTCATTTCCATCAACAACGACGACCACTCCAAGGAGCAAACCGACAACCCGGCTGTTTTTTACGGCACGGTGTCGGATGCAATTGCCTCGACACCGCCGTGGCTCAACGGACAGCATCGTTGGTACACGGAGCCGGTGACCCCAACACTCGGTGATGTTCGCGGCAAGGCTGTGCTTCTGCGGCGGTACGCGGGTGACCCGGCCATCCAGCCAACTGGCCGGCAGGGTCTTGATCTCTCGGCCTGGCTGGACGATAACCCGGACTTTACCATTGTGACGCCGACGCAAGTTCGCATACGCCTACAAGACAAGTGGAAGTTTGCGCACCGGATTGCCCTTCACGACCTGATTGCATCCAAGGGCGAATTCGTGCAGAAGATGATGGAGAATGCGAGCAGCGGCAGCGCCGACGCCGACGAGCCGCACGACTGGTACATCAACTTTTGCTCGGCCGTCGGCGACCCGGCCGAGCACGGCGAGATCGCAGAGGCCAAATGGATCGCGGTCGGCGCTCACAGCCAGTTCATCGGCAAATGGGTGCCCGGAATGAACGCACTGTCGAATGAGTACCTGCAGAAGAACTACGGCGCGACCAAAGGTCGGACGCGCTTGGGCGTCGTCAACCTCGACTATCCCGAGCTACCTGAGTCGAATGACGTTGTGGCCCGGCTCATCGAGTCGAATTTCTGATTATGCTTGAGTTTATTATTTTGTGTACTTCTGCGGATGATTGGATCTTGGCTCTTGTTCCACTGTTTCTCGACGTGGAGCGTCTTCATTTCACAGCATTTGGTTGCACACTCATACTGGGTATATATTTACGAGAGTGGACAATTTCATCTCATCCGACACCTTGCGTTCCTCGCATTGACATTCGTGTGGTTGCCCGTTGCTAGCAGTAGGCCCCATTGCGGGTATTTACTTTGATTCTATACTAATTTTGCAGCAGAGTTGAAAAATCCCCATGCCCATCGACACGGACTACCCATCGTCAACTGTCAAAGGTTTGCTACGCAAGTTTCACGAACAAAGCAGCAACTTTGTGTGTTTTGCATCCATTATGTCAAAATAAACACATGAGGTGTGGTAAAGGCTGTTGGAATGCGCTGTCACATGTTGTGATTTCCTCCTACCACACCAAGCCTTGTCAGCCATTTTGGGCCGCAAACCTGGTTCACTTACCCTGTCGTGCCGTCCTCCCATCGCCAGGATTCTTGCCGTCCACCTGGTCAAGAACATCCCTGTCTAGTGCCATTGGGGCCGAACAACAAATCTCGCCAGCACATCGAAGACGAGCACCCACTTTTCGTTTTGTTGCTATATTTAAGCACAACAGGTATTTAGGCCATTTGTGGGAGCATAGAGGAAAGACTGCCCAAGGACGTACAAAAAATCTAAATTGAGAGAAACAGGTCAAAAAGAACTGGATAGGTAAACTCTGACGGCCTACAAACCCGAACGAAGGCTACCGCGGCCAACGATAAGTACTGTATTCTCTGCCTGGGTCGAACGCAAGCCGGCCATTGGCCTGGCTCTCAGTCAGCCAACACCACTGCCTGAGAAAACTCTGCACAGTCCCAGTTCTTCAGTGGACTCCGCTGTTTGTTTGCCCCGGGCATTATTGGGACGACGTTCTTGATGACGTTGAGAACGGCCCCCGGCGCTGGGATGCATCGGCACTGTGTCCCACTTTCGCCTTTTTCTGCCATGGCATATCGACGACTGTTCAGAACTGATCTCATATTATGGATGACTCGGCCAAGTCTCGACAAGCACCCACCAGTTTGCCTTCTGCTAGCTGGCACCCGAGTACTTTTTTCTGTGCCCAAGCCTAAGCATCTACTCCCTCTGGGTCCGTCATCCCGAGCGTCTGTCAGCCATCCCATCCACCCAGTCATGGCGGCCTGCCTTCAAGGTGCGGAAAGGGATCCGGTCAGTGGAGATCGCTGGGTCCAGAACCTCGATCCCTGAGAGCACCATGCCGGAGCTAGACGCAGTCGTACGCACACTGGTCGAATAACAACATCAGTTGCCCTGACGCACGAGGGAGAGAATAGAAACAGCCGGACAGCTGGGGGGCGACTCTAAAACGGACAAAGGAAACATCAAACCTCAACAAACAAAAGAAGAGACGAATGGCAGTTGGCAAACGATTGTCGTGGCTGCAGGTACGCGGCCACCAGGGGCCGAAGGGCCTTCCATAGCGACCTGCGATTGGATGCGTGAGGGCGCCTCCGTTTTGGGCATCCCTTTCTCCTGCGCGGTGCGTCCTTTTTCCAGTGTCTTGGAGCGGTCTTTCGGCCTTCGTCCCCTCCCTTCCATCGCCACTAGTGTAAGGTACGGGGTCTAGGCTTGGGACGGACATGCAACGGCCCACTTCTTTGGTCGACTGGCTCTGCATGGTCTCCTGCGCCGTTCTTGTCCAGGCGAGCCAGAACGGCCTCGAGTACTAGTACCTCGAGAGCCCGATTGCCTGTTGTGACGACGCCCGGCATGGCCAGTTGGGCCGATTCAAGAGATGGGCGAAAAGGCAACGCAAGACAGATCTTGCACTACAGTTTCACTTTTGATGCCGCGTACTCCGTAGACGGTAGAAACTTCGAGACACCGGACGGAAAGCAGAGGCAAACCACACCCCAAAATAGCCAGCAGAGCCCACAGAAACGAGCTGGAGAGAAATCTCGCCATGGTGGTTTGGATGACCCGCACTGTCCGGCCAGGCACATGCGTCGTATCGCTGCACAGTACGAAGACGCGCGCTGCGAGGACGGCGATAGGTTGTCGAGCATCTTGTTTTTCGCATTTTAGCTCAGCCGGCCGCTTATTACGTACCTCTTGGCAGATACCACCTCGTATCCGCCGTCCTCCTGACGCCTGGTTCTTTTTGCGTTCCGGTGTTCCTATTTTCTTTATCTCTGTCGTCATTCTTTCTTTTCAACAAACATCCATCTCATCTTTCATCTTCTCTCTCTTTCTTTATTTCTTTTTATTTTCCTTTTTCATTTTTTGCTCTTTTTTTCTCTCTCCATTCGCATTTCCTTTTTCTTTTTCATCTTCCTTGATACACTCGTTCGGAAGTTATTTTGTGATATTCTTTTGAACACACTCTTGTTTCGGAAAGGCCTTTTATTTATTTTTATTTTGTTTCATCTCGCCAAAATGCGCTCCGTCCTCTCTCTCGCGGCCCTTGCCGCCGTCCTGCCCCAGGCCCTCGCAGCCTACCAGGGCTTCAACTACGGCTCGACCTTCACAGATGGCACGCCCAAGGCCCAGTCTGACTTTGAGAACGACTTCAAGACCGCCGCTGGTCTTGACGGCACCAACGGCGCCTTTACCAGCGCTCGTCTCTACACCATGATTGTACGTTGCTAGATGCCTACAAAGCACCCCTTCCCACCTTGGATCAGATGCTAACTCGTCCTTCCTGCTACAGCAAGGCGGCACTGCCAGCGACGTCATCTCGGCCATTCCGGCTGCCATCAGCACCAAGACCAGCCTGCTGCTCGGTCTCTGGGCGTCCGGCGGTGATGCTAGCTTCGCCAACGAGATCACTGCGCTCAAGGCTGCCATCAGCACCTATGGCGATTCGCTGGCCCCCCTGGTTGCCGGCATCTCGGTCGGCTCCGAGGACCTGTACCGCATCACCCCGACGGGTATTGAGAACAAGTCCGGTGTCGGTGCCGGCCCTGATGTCCTGACCAACTACATCAAGCAGGTCCGTGAGGCCATTGCCAACACCCCGCTATCCGGCGCCTCGATTGGCCACGTCGACACCTGGACTGCCTGGGTGAACGGCTCAAACGCTGCCGTCATCGACTCCATTGACTGGCTCGGTGTCGACGCCTACCCGTACTTCCAGAAGACCATGCCGAACGGCATTGCCCAGGGCCCTGGCCTGCTCAACGACGCCCTTAGCGAGACCACTAGTGTTGCCCAGGGCAAGCCCGTGTGGATTACCGAGACCGGCTGGCCCGTCAGCGGTGACCAGGAGAACGAGGCCGTCGCGTCGACCGAGAACGCCAAGACCTTCTGGGACGAGGCCGGCTGCCCGCGCTTCGGCAGCGTCAACATCTGGTGGTACACGCTGCAGGATGGCGCGCCCACCACCCCCAGCCCCAGCTTCGGTGTCATCGGCTCGACCCTGACCACCACCCCTCTGTACGACCTGTCTTGCAGCGGCTCCAGCAGCCACAGCAGCAACAGTAACAGCACCACCTCGTCCTCGTCCTCGGCCTCGGCCCCGGCCGCCGCGAGCTCCAGCGCTGCTCAGTCTTCGGCGCCCGTCGAGAAGTCGTCTTCGGCCGCCGCCTCTCCCGCCGCATCGTCGCCTGGTGTTGTCATCGGCGGCGGCGGTGCCGACGGCTCCAGCGTCCATGTCCAGACCACCCTGCCCTCCACCACCGCCCCGAACACCGCTGTGTCGACCCCCTCGGCGGCCCGCACCTCTGCCACCGGCTCTGGCTCTGCCACCGGCTCTGGCTCTGCCACCGGCTCTGGCTCTGGTTCGGGCTCTGGCTCCGGTTCTGGCTCTGGCCACGGCTCCTCCTTCTCCACTGGCCGTGCCGGTCCCACCACGACTTCCTCGGGCGGCGCCACCACCACCACCGGCCCGGTTGTCGTGACCAACGGCGCTGTTGCCATGTCGGGCTCCATCGGCGCTGGCTTCGGTGCCCTCATGGCTGCCATCCTTGCTCTGTAAATGGATTTGCTTTTGCTTCAATGGGAAACGCAGGGTACGCAATACGGTTGGCGTTGGACACGATATCATATTTTTAACTTTCCGGGTCTTTTTGATTCTGTTTCTTGCCCTTTCGTGTCCAAGGACGATTTTTGGTGCAAATTATAGACTTCCAACTTCGTGTACATTCTTTTTTTTTTTTTGGAATTTAAAAGTCGTTCTTTTTATCGTGCATTCGCTCATTTGGAAACTGGTCACTTTGGCTCGATCTTTTGCTCCGTCTGGCAATTTTTATATTGCCCTCGCATTGTGATGAATGAAACTACTAAAATACAAAGCATACCAAAAACAAATCCCATTTTCGATGCCGACCAGAACCATCTATTGCGACATAACAAAACAGAAGTCATCAGACTACGACTCAAAGGTCTCTCTGCCCCAGCAACGGCTACGAAGACGGGGCGTCTTCGGCATCGTACTCGTTAATCTCAGCGCCCTCGCCGTTGGCCGCTTCGGCTGGCGCAGCGGCGGCAGCATCGGTCATCGTGGCATCCTCGCCTGCATTCTCACCTGCAGCAGCAGCAGCAGCAGTCGCAGGAGCAGGAGCCGCCGCCTCGGCCGTCTTCGTGTTGTTTTGCTTCTCCTTGAGCGAGTTGTTGACGAGCGGCGTCGTGTCGTTGAAGATGCGCAGCAGCATCGCCGCCCGGTCCTCCTTGGGCAGCATCAGGTTCAGCGAGTGGAAGCTCTTCCACAGCGGCAGCGCCATGGGCTCCAGCGGCACGTCGCCCACCAGCGCCTCCGCCGCGGCGTCCTCCGGCCGCGGCTCCACCTTGAGCACAAAGCAGCCCATGCCCAGGTCGGGAAGCCGCGCGCCCACCTCGCCCAGCTTGGCCCACTCGCCGTCGACAAACTTGGGGAACATCTCGACCAGCAGCGCCTTGAGCGTCGCCTTCTTGTGCAGCCTCACCACGCGCGCCTCGCCCACGTAGCCCGACAGCAGCGGCAGGCCCTCGGCCTGGATGCGCCACCGGCACACCTCGGCCGACGGCGACTCCTGCTTGACAAACATGCGCACGCCGCCGTGCACAAACTTGACATTCGTGCCGCCGCCGCCGCCGTCACCGCTGGCCGTGTTGGCCACCAGGATGTCGCGCACGAGGCCGCTCGTGTAGTAGATGGCCTTGGCCGGCTCGCCAAAGGCGTTGCGGACCATGAAGCGGTCCGAGGGGAAGCGCGGCGACAGGTGGTAGAAGGCCTGGATGTCCTTGACCACGGGGTGGTCGGCCGCCAGGAACTTGAACGGCTCCTCGTAGTGGGGGCCGTTCTTGGGGCGCGGGGCCGCGGGCGGGCGGTCGGCCGCGGCCGCCGCAGGGGCGACAGCAGACTCTTCGACGGCGTCGACGGCCTCGACGGCTTCAGCTGCTGGTTGGGCGTCGCCATTAGTAGCCTCGGTAGCCTCTGCCGGCTCCTCCTTAACCTCGGCTGTCGCCTCCGCCTCAGCCTCCGTCTCCGCCTCCTCGCCGTCCTGCTTCGGCTTCTTCACAGGCTGGCTGTCCACGCTGGCCACGTCGTCGTCGGCAGCACGCTTGACGCCAGCGCCATGGCTGTCGCCGTTCTCGGTCTCGGCCTCGGTAGCCGCGGCGACCTCGTCAGACACGGGAGCCGGTGCCTTGGCCTGGTGGTTCTGTTTCTGCTGCTGCTGCTGCTTCTTCGGCACGGCCGGGCCGTTCGGCACAGGCTTGGCCTTGAACTCGGCCTTCTTCTGCAGCACCACGATAAAGAACCCGCCCGTGTCCTGCAGGTGCGGGTACACGCGCAGGCAGCGCTCGAGCGGCAGCGTGTCGGACGCCGCGTTGGCGAACATGGTCGGCACGACGCGGCTCGGCGGGATGCCGCCGCCCTCCTCGGTCGCCATAAAGGCCTCCACCTCCGCCCAGCTGCGCCACTGGCGGCCCGACTTGTCCATAATGTGCCACGCCTTGAGGCCCGGCCGCCGCTGCAGCAGCGGCAGCTGGTCGCTGCTGTCGAGGATCTCGACCTTGTCGGATCCGCCGCACAGCGCCACGGCCGACGCGACGACCGACTCGTTCTCGACCGGGTTCAGGCTGCACGTCGAGTAGACGACGCGGCCGCCGGCCTTGAGCATCTGCAGCGCGCGCACGAGGATGCGCACCTGCACCAGGTGCAGGCCCAGCGCGTTGCCCGGGTTCCACTCCTTCCACATGTTGACATTCTTGCGCAGGGTGCCGTCGCCCGAGCAGGGCACGTCGGCCAGGATGCGGTCGAACTTGAGGTAGCGCTGCTGCTGCTGCTGCTGTGTGTTGGCGCCGGCCTCGCTGGGCAGCGGCGGCAGGCGCAGCGACGGGTAGATGGTGGCGTCGTGGTTTGTCACGATGATGTTGGGCGAGGACAAACGCTTGAGCTGGTGGACCAGCAGGTGGCTGCGCTTGTAGTCGGCGTCGTTGGCGACGAGGACGCCGGTGGCGCGGCCGTCGTCGCCGGGGTCGGCCGACAACTTGGCCGCCGGGTCCCGGTTCTCGTCGTCGCTGTTGAGCTCCGTCTCCTCCGTCTCCTCCGCCTCCTCCACCTCCGCAATGGTCTCGGCCACGACGCCGTTGTCGCCCGCCAGCGTCTTGGCCATGGACCGCATCACCTTGCGCACGCGCGCCTCCTCGCCCTGGTGCACCATCTCGAGCAGCTGCGCCGCCTTGCTGCCCGGCGCGGCGCACAGGTCCAGCACGGCCATGCCCGGGCGCACGTCCATCAGCAGCGGCGGAATCATGCTGACGACCTCCTGGCGGCTGATGTTGCCCACCGTCGTCTCCGACACCAGAAACTTTTGGAACGCCGCAAACGGCGGGAACTTGCGAATCACCGTCTTGGACGTCGCCATCCACCAGGCCAGGTTGTCCGGGTACCAGGGCACGGCCTGGGGCGGCCGCACGGGCTGGCCGTCGTACTCGCCAATCTGCGCAATCTCGGGAATGTAGCGCGTCTGCAGCAGCTTCTGCACCGACTGGGCGTGGCCCTTGGACCCGCAGAACCGGAAGCTGTGGGGCAGCTCCCGGCGGAACGCGGCCCAAAACGCCGCGCGCTCGGCCTCGTCGTCGTCGAGGCGCAGCAGGCTGTTGTAGTACGTCTGCAGCTTCTCGTTGTCCTTGACCAGGTCCGGGTACGCTTTGTTGTAGCGCTCGTTGGACCGGCCGCCGTTGCGTCCGCCGCCGCGGTTTCTCTGCAGTCGGGGAAGCACGGTCAGTCGTTTCGTAGACAAATGAATTATATATATATAAACAAAAATAACAAAAATAAAAGCAGTCTCTCCAATCATTTCCAACTCACTTTGTTGAAACCGCCGCGACCCATGATGCCGTTGATTTCTTGTATCTGAAGGAGTGGGCGCCACACGTGTAAGACACAGAGGGTACGGGTGTGTGCGCTCATGCAATGGCGACCGCGCAGCCTCGTCGTGTGGTGTTGGTCGCAATTGGTTGGCAGCAAACGCTCTGTTTGCACTTGTGATGCGTCTGGGGCCTCGATGGCGCTGGGGAAATTTTACAATGCAATCGAGGCAACGCCCCACTTTCCGTCCTTATCGACTGCTTATCGTGGTGCAGATAACGATGTACCAGATACTTAATAAGCATGTAAATTTGGCGTACATTTTGGTATATAGTACAAAGAGCCTTCTCATACATTTCATTCGTCGTACATAGTCTTACAACGGTTTGGTACATAAATTCTACAGGTCCAGCAGGCCGACGGTCCAGTGGACAATGTGCTCGACGCCGTGGCCGTTGATGGCGCTGACAGGGATCGCGGCCAGATTCTTGGTCCAACCGCCCTCGACGCCGCTGGGATGCGCCTCCTCGCCCCGGCCCATGCGGTCAATGTAGTCCTTGAGCTTGCCAAAGTTGGCCTCGGCGCTCGGCAGGTCGCCCTTTGTGGCGACCACAAACCACGGCTTGCCGGCAATGGCCAGCTCAGGGGACACGGGAGATGTGCCCGCGTTCGTGCGCAGCTCGTCGGCCGCGGTGTAGGACATGGTCTGCGCAGGCGACGGCCGCCCATTGGCCTCCTGGGCGTCCCATTCAATGCGCGCTTCTCGCTCGCGCTGCTCTTCCTCTTCCGCCCGCAGACGGGCGTAGAGGCCGACCTCTTTCCAGAGGGCCTTGAGTGCTGTCACAGCGTCCCCGGCGCCGAGGTCGACCACAAAGGCAAGCACACCGGCGCGCTCGACGTGCCGCAGGAACTCGATCCCCAGACCCTTGTCCAGGTGGGCACCCTCGATGAGGCCGGGGATGTCGGCAATGGTAAAACGAGTGCGCGGCGGAACGGTACCCGTCGCATCGGTCTCAACGTCGCCGGCCACCACGTGGATGTCACCGTCGGCTGTCGTCGTCGTTGGAGCGGCCTTTTTCTTTGTGGGCCGCATCGACACGACGGGCCGGCCGCGGTTGTTGTCGAGCACGACGGTGCCGATGTTGGGCTGCAGTGTCGTAAACGCCCAGGCGCCAACGCGCGCACGGCTGTTGCTGACGGCCCGCAGGAGGGTGCTCTTTCCGGCGTTGGGCAGGCCAACAAGACCGACGTCGGCCAGCAGCTTCAGCTCGAGGTTGATGGTCAGCGACACGGCGTTCTCGCCCCGTGTCGCGACCATGGGCCGAGGGAGGCGCCGCGACACAAAGTGCGGGTTGCCCAGGCCACCAATGCCGCCGGCCGCGAGCAGGATCGGCTGTGTGGTCGGCCGTGAGAGGTCAAGGTAGATAGGCGCGGGTGGCTGCACAACGAAGCGGTCACGGCGTGGCAGTCGCGGGTATTCGATGTTCCGCACCTCCGACGACGACAATCCCGGGTAGACGAGCCATTTCCGGCGCACCCACTCCATCTCCGCATCGTCGTCTTCGTCCGCCTCCTGCTGCTGCTGCTGTTCGAGCTGCAGCTGTTCGCCGGACTTGGGCGGCGCCTCGCCCTCCTCGAGTTCCACACCGGACTGGGCCGCCGCCTTGGCAGCAGCAATGGCGGCCTCGTTCGCCGCGTGGGCCAACTGTCGCTTGCGCTTGCGCGCATAGTGTCGCTCTCGGGCCAAGACCGCTTCTTCGGCTACCGGGTCGATGCGGCTGACTTCGGTCACAACGGTTCCAACGGGCACCGTGACAACCAGGTCGTCGCCGCGCGGCCCGTTGCGGGCACTGCCCTGGCCATGCTTGCCGCGACCAGCGCGCATGACCCGGCGCCTCGCAATCTTGTGCAGCGACGTCTCTCCCGGAACGGCCTGGATGTACACATTGCCTCCGTGCCCACCGTCGCCTCCGTTGGCGGGGCCGTCTGGGAGGAACATGTCGCGCAGAAACGAGATGCAGCCGGCGCCGCCAGACCCAGCATGGACCGTCAGCGTGGCCTTGTCGGCAAAACTCGTGGCCGCATAGTCGTCCGGCGCTGGGTTGAGACGGGACACGGGGTAGGCTACCTGTGTGTCTTCAGGGGTGTCCTCTCGCAACGTGGCCTCGGCCGTCGCATCAGCTGGCGGTGGCGTGGCCTCTGAACCGTAGTGTCTCCGTGGTGGACGTTGGCGGTATGTGACCGGCCGCGTTGCTGGAAAAGCGGCTGCAGCTGCGGCAGCCCGTCGCCCGCTGTGGCCAGCATAGCGAGCTACGTGTACCGACGGGTACAGAAACGACAGAAACAGCGGCGTGCAGCTAGAACATCGCGACGCCATAGCTAGTCTCTTTTGTGCACGTTGGCCCTGCGGTTGTTTACTTGCGGTTTTGATATTTTTTTTTCTGCGCCGACCGAAAGGGAAACGTTGATGCATGTAACGGGGCGGGGAATCGCTGGCGCTATGAAGTTAGCGGTGCATTGGAAATCCTCCACAGAACGTCCGAAAGCCTCTTCACAATCCATGTACTCTCCCCAGCCCCGGAAGTTATGTTCGACCCTGTCCGTGGTTGACCAATGCGGCTGATATGGGATGAATGGTCGGCTGTTCGACTGGACGAGGCTGTCCGGCGACTGCGACGGGGTGCAGCCCGATCTTGGTTTTGCTGTACGCAGCGCAACAGGTCCACTAGTATACAGCAGACCAGGAGATTGGAGCCACGCAACACGTCGAAGACGTTTGTCGTAGACGAGCTGGGATAGGTGGCCGTGGAGCACGAGACCGCACGGTGGCCGGCTGCAGCTGGAAATTGGAGTTTGAGCCGCCGCTTTTTTCTGCCATTTTGTTTCCTCTTTTGCGCCAGCCGCGGCCTGAACATGCGGTGTGGGAGGGTTGCATGGGCAGCAGGTCGACGAGCAGCGGCCTGCAGGCGAGCCAGAGCCAAACGGGCAACCGGGCGCGCAGCGCATCAGGCCGTTGCGTGTGATGTGCGGGTGGTTGTCGTGGTCGTCGTCGTGGTCGTCGAGCTCGTCTTCTATTTATGCTCCGTATTTTTGTACTTTCACGTTTGAGGCCACAACGCTGGGAGCTGCTGCCCAATTGGGAATGTGAGGAAGCGGTCGTCCTGCTGCTGAGTCGTCCCTTCCCTCTTTTTCCTCTTTTCCCTCTCTCCCCTCGTCCTTGCCGTTTTGGTCGGAGTACGATGTGCAACGCGCCTGCTCTCTGTATTGTCTCACAACGCATTCCCCGGGTCGCACTTGCATTTTATTGTCAATCAAACCACGCCGTCTAGCCTCTGTCACCTTATGTCAAGTCAAGTCAGCTGCTGCCATCGAGACGACGACAAAACAAAACGACAATCTCCCAACTTGTGCTCTCTGCGCCCATTACACAACCCGCTCCATGCCCAACGCAGACCGTCTCGCACCCTGCATGCAGCAGTCCCCCCTTCGAAACCACGGCTGCAGCGAATCATTTCGGGCCCCTTGGTCTGGCCCTAACCCACTTTCTTCCGCCGCACAGCTTCATTCGTCTGGCTGTCGTCCGTTCCTCTCGTCTTTTTTGTCTTTTGTCTTTTTGCTCCGTCTGTCTGCTGCTTGCTCGCCCCTCTAGCCTGAGCGTATCTGCGTGTCGACTGCCACGTCCATGACCGCCGGCGCCGCCGTCGCCACCATTCTTCTCTAGACCATTGCTCCGGTTCCTGTGCTTCCTACAGTCTCCCCCCTCCCCCAAGCTCAAACTGTGATTTGATCCTAAGTCGAAGTGAGTCCTGTCTTCCTCCTTGGTCTTTGCCGCCTTTCTGCTGTCCTTGCCCCCTACGAAGCCTTGTGTTGTTGCCGGTGTTTCCACAGCCTTCTATCTTGCAAGTGCTGGTAGCCCACGGCTCGCCTTCTGGACGCCTTAATAGAGCTCTCATCCCAGCTCTCCGCTGCCATTCAACTACTCTCCTCTTGGTCCGTTACTTTTCCTTCTACAGCCTCGCTCGATTGCCTTTCTGCCGCGTCGCCTCCGACCTCTCCGAGCACAACTTTTCGAACGTCATCCACAGCACCTATCGCCATCTGTGTTTCTCAAACGACTGGCCGAGGGCGTGCAGCTGCTCTCACACGCGTCACACGCTGACACGCGAGCTACAGGGTGTTTGTTTATCTGCCTCTCTGTTTGTCCGTCGCCCATCCCGCCCGTGGCTCACGCGGCGTCGTTGTCCAGTCGTGTGATTGTGTTCGTGTGGTGGTGCGTGTGGTGCATCCATCCGCGGATAATCATTGCGTGAGTGCACTGCGAATGCGTGTGCGTGTCCTCTTCATGCACGTATCTCCTCTTCACTCCTGCACTCCCCCACTGCATTCTCAAAGCAGCAGCAGCAGCAGCAGCAGCAGCAGCAGCAGCAGCAGCAGCAGCAACATCAGCAGCATCGGTAGCATCGGTAGTGTTCCGGTGTCCCTCGAGCAAGGCACGAGCAGACTACGTCGACACTAGTTTGTCGCCCTCTTCCTCTTCCCACTCACACCACATACACATATCAGCATACGCCATAGACCGACCCTGACACCTCCTTCTGCTTTTGCTACCCTGCTGCATAGCGAGCTTACCCCTTCCATTGGAGGCTGCCGGGCCGGTGCTCTGCCATTGGGGCCAGCAGGTCACGCTCCGCTCTCGTCTCTGGCCATTGGGCGCGGTCTGCTGTTGTTGATACGTATTGTATTGGCCTTGAAGGGTGTTGGCACTGGCCAGATTTTTGCACAGAGTCTTGCACAGATTTCTTGCATCTGCAGTATCCTGCCGAAGGAACGCGACTGTACTCGAGCCACGACACGACGCATGCCGCAGGCGACCGGTTATCTAGGCATAACGTACATACGGACAGAGACACACTCTGCATAAGCCCTCTCTTTGGACACTTCCCCATGTGCCATTTCTGCGCTCTACTTTGCCCCCTTTCCCCAACCCGCCTATTCTGTTCTTTTTGTGATGGGCACCCTTCTACGCCACTCGTAATACGAACCCTGGCAACTAATCTTGCCTCAGAGAACACAATTCAATTATTCAGCCGCTCCGATACTCGCCACCTGAGCTTCATCACTGTCGTCTCTCAAGCTCTCAAGCTCCGCCTCCCCGGGCTACGAGTGCCGATTAAACAGTCGGGTCGCAGAGCTGCTGGTTCAGTTGTCTTTTCTCCGGATCTTTGGCCGCCCCGGCGACCAGCTGTCCTGTAAGTCCCGGCCAAGAGTCGCACATTGTCTTACTGCTCCTCCTAAAGCTGCTGTGTACGCTTCCTGTTCTGGAGCTTGCATCCTTCACACGATATGCTCCTCGTCGCTGCTAGTACCAGCCGAGAGGGAAAGGACCGAGGGTGTTCTGTCTGTTTGTTTTTGTCCCGCATGCACACACTACCTCCTCACGTCAAATCACCAGTCAACGTTGTGTCCGGCCCACCACCAGGCTCAGACAGAAGTGGCTGCTTTAGCGGCTTTGGCAGCAGTGGCAGCAGCGGCAGGAGATGGCAAGATGGACTGAACCAAACAGATCGAGCAAACTGACTGATGTATGTAAACACACAGCATTTCCGCCTGACGCCGCCTCACTTTTGTCAGACAAACCGCTCGTGCGTTCGTGGGGTGGTGCTTCTAGCCCTTTCTCTCCCAACTCCCAGGTTAGTGACGCTCTTCGGCTATCTTCTCTCACGACGCCTACCTCCCTCGAGGGCCAAGATATCACTACACCATAACCGCACGTCTGATTTCCTTCCCTTTCCTACTTCCTGTCTTTCTTCTCTCTTTCTCGTCTCCTTCTCTTCTCTTTCTCTTCTGTCCTTCTTTCCATGGCTTCTGCGATCTGCTTCCTCTTCTCGTTTTTCGCTTCAACTTCTCTTTCCTCTTGACATCCATATCTGTCACAACAGCCCCTGTTATAACCCCATGTCCTGGTTTACCTGGCTGGCCCAGTCGTAAACCCCAAGGTCGAACAATGACATGATCGTTTCCTTTCTGCCGGCGGCTTCTTGTTGTGCGCTGTTGCACTCTCTTTGCTAGACCGCTTTTGCGTTCACCACCACCCGTCAATCCACCCCCATCGACAAGCGCCTCTACCCCATTTTCTCCCCATGTCATCCCCGGATCTTGTACCGGCACCGCTCCACAACCCCATGCTCCACCCGGGGCAATCTCTCGTCCTTTGTCTACCTGCTCGTCTCTAGACCGTCTACTAAATCATGTATGCCCAAGAGTACTACGACCCCAAGACCCAGAGGGTCATCATCAGAATGGATCCCGACTGCGCAATATGCCGTGCGCCGGCCAACTTTGGCTGCGACTGCGAGGCCCGCCGTCCCGAGCTGGCCATTTCACAGGCCGAAAAGCAGATGATGCAGACCATATATGACGACATCAAGTAGGTACTCGCTTTGTCTTTGTCTCTCCTTGTTTCCTTGTTCACGTCCATCTCCTTCTCGCGACGGCGGCGCTAACATCTACAGAACATGGGTTCGCGAACACGCGCGCGACTACATTCTCGAGTACTTTGCGCTTCTCAAAGAGAGACGACTCAAAGCCCACGACCAAAACATGGACCGCATCAAGCGGAATGCTTACATCTACCACACACAACCGCACCCCGGCGAAATTCAGCAGGCCCAGATGGCCTTCAAGCGCGGCATCGACGAGGATTGGCAGTCGTCCGTCCAGCGCTACCCAGAGGTGCTCGGGTACTACTACAGCTTGGTCAACCTTACCCTGCCGGCCGACGACGATCCCATGGTGCATGACCCGCCGCTCAGCGCTCTCTCCGGATCCCGCAAGTCCGGCCGCCGAACCGCGGCGCCTGCCACAGTCGCCAGCGGCATGGAGAGCATTGGTGCTCCCCCGCCCGCACCCCCTCCGCAACGCATCAGCGCGTACGGACACCCAAGAGAGGTCCGAGGACGGACCCCGCCACCACCACCGGCGTCGGAACGCATGGCGCCCAGCCTGGCGCCCAGGACGCCCGTACCCATGCCACGCTCCGCCTACCGACAGCCACCGCCCTCCTACATGCCCCATTACTGAAACGAATGCATGCGCCATTCCCTCCTCCCCCCTTTTCAACGCTCTTTACGAAATAATGATGCTACTTAATGTAACTGTCTCTGCTTGTATCTGTCTTTTTTATTTATTATCTTCTTCTCCGCCACCTTTGGTCTAGAATCATTTCAAGCGAAGGCGCTGTTGATTTTCTTTCTTGCTTACTTTTCCGGGAACGGCTTGCCCATGTCCATTTTTTATTGTTCCTTTGAATCGTCCTAGGTATCCAGTGGAGCATTTGAGTGTACAACGTATTGGCAAAAAAGAACGAGACCACATAAAATGTTATCTTACGGCTACGGCACCTTTTTGATCCCGTCTCTTGGCGATTATTTGTCTATTACAAGCTTTATTCCATCTCCGTTATATTCGTCCTTTTATAGAGTTTGGCGGAATTCGTTTGAGAGGCCACTCCAGAATAGTACCTTTCCTTACCCAGTTGACAGTCTCCAATTTCCTTGTGTGCATCATGGTGAAATAAACATCCGAAAGGTAATTAAACGATAAACACCACACTTCTATACGACCATCTACGGTTACTTTGTAGTACCTACAGGTATTAAAGAAGAGGCTCAGAGGCAGCAATATAATTTCGTAGGTCCATAGCCATTTTTATATGATCCCCATCACGCTGACACGCGCCTATGCAGATATAAAGGCCCCCAGTAAAATAAGTCTAGAAACAAACCGGAGAGGATGAGACTAGCAGAAAGAGGAGTCTCACAAGGGAAGACAGTATGACAGGAAGACAAGAGAAAGACACGTAAGAAATATTCGTTATCAAATATTTTTTTTTTAAAAAAATTGTGGCTGACAAAACAGGATGCATTACAACGCAGAAAGGCCAGACAAACAACAGCTAAGCGTTGCGGCAGAGTAGATAGAGTTTTGGTGTGGAAAAAGAGGAGAGAGCAAAAAGGTGGTGTAAACAAAAAAGGGGGAGTGGTCGATGGGACCTTTTCAGAGAAAGCGTAGGAAAGGAGAGGTCATAAAAAAATGATTACCACACGGAAGACAGCGAACACGCGTAGAACAGATGGGCCATGCGATGCTGCGTCGGGCGAGCTCGGGACAAAACGAGCGCCGTCGCTGCTACGGCATGTCTTTGTCGTTCTATGCGGTGGCCTCCTCCTTGGTGGTCTCCTTGGCCGCCTCCTTGGCCGCCTCGCTCTTCTTCTCGTCGAGCGAGCTGTCCTTGAGGTCAGCGGTGACCTCGGCAACGGCTTTGTCGTCGACCTTCTTGTCGCCGGAAGCAGCCGCCTCCTCCTCCTTGTCGAGCTTCTCGATTTCCTTGGTGGCCTTTTCGATGTTCTACACACAGTTAGTAACGTTTTCAGGGACAGGAAACGGGCTACGGAGGACAGAAAGGAACGTACCCGCTGTGTCTGGGCGGCCTGGTCGCTCTCCCAGTGGGCCAGCTTGGCCTTGACCTTCTCAATGACGTCGGGGACGTCGGCGGCGCTGGCCGGGGGGTTCAGGCCCATGGCAGCACAGTCCTCGATGACAGACGGGGGCACGTTGTAGCCCTTGCCGCTGGCAGCGGCGGCACCCTCCTTCTTGCCGCCCTTCTTGCCGGACTTCTTGGCTGCCGGCAGGTAGAAGTCGTCATCGCGGTCCTCCTTGCGCACCAGGCGCGTGCCCTTGAGGCCGGCGTCGTCGACCTTGCGGGTGGCCTGGGCCCCGAGCGAGCCGGAGCCGTTGGTGGCGGTGGCAGCGGCAGCGGCAGCGGCAGCGGGTGCGGGCGTGGACGAGGGGTCGAAGAAGTGCAGCAGGCTGCGGGCGCGGCGGATCTCGTCGAGGTAGGCCGGGTCGCTGGCCTCGGCGAGCATGCGCTGGGCGCGCTCCTTCTTGCGCTCGCGCTCGAAGCGCTCGCGCTCGGCCTGCTTGCGCTCCCAGGCCTTGTTGCGGGCCTCGCGCTCAAAGGCCGCAAAGGCCTTCTTGGCGCCGTAGTACTCGTCCTTGATCTTGCGGATGGCGTCAAACTTCTCGCGCTGCTCGCTGTGCAGCTTGCTGCGCTCGTCGCGCAGGCTCGAGAGGTTCTTGTAGACGCCGTCCTGCTCGGCCTTGATGGCGTCGAGCTCGGCCTGCAGGCTGTTGTACTTGTCGCTCAGGGCCTTGGCCTCCGGGTCGTCCATGCTGTCCTTGATCTGCTTGATGCTGGCGCGCAGCTCGCTGATCTGCTTCTCCTGGACGTCGAACGCGGCAAAGTTCTTGCGCACCTTCTTGAGGTTGGTCACCTCGGCCAGCGCCTTCTTCTCGTCGACCAGCTTCATCATGCCGCCGTTCACCTGGTCCTCGAGCCGGCCGATCTGGTTGTCGAGGTCCTCGACCGACTTGAAGGGGACCTTGCTGCGGGCCGCCTTCTGCTCGGCAATGCGGCTGCGCAGCTGCTCGTCGAGGCGCTTGATCTGGTCCAGCTTCGATGTGCGTGCCGTCTTGCCGCCGGCCTGCTTCTGGCGGATCTCGTTGAGCTGGGCGATGAGCTCCTGGCGGCGCTTCTGGGCGGGCGACGGCGGGCCATCCTTCTTGGGCTGTACGTTCTCGATCTTAGCCTTGACGGCGTTCTAGATGGTGGGCACGAGGGTTAGCATCATGCGACTGAGCACACGGAGCACATTCATTGCGACGGACACGTGTCACATGCGTCGGTCCGAGGACGGAAAGAAGCACGCCGCATCACGAACTCCGAAAGAAGACAGGAAAAAAGACAAAAAAAAAGCACATACAAAGCGAGTCATCACATCCTTGTGCTCCTTCTCGGCCTTCTCCAGGGCCGCCTGGTAGGCCGCCTCATCGGGCTTCTGGGGCCGGGCAGCGGCAGTCTGCGCAGAATCTGCTGCCGGCGCGGTCACAGCTTCGGCCATTTTTCGTTCGGGCGAAGGATTCGTCGAGGCGGCGAAGGGGAAAAGAGACGGCGAGCGGTCGTGGGGACGTTAACGAAAAAGACTCCGTGTGACGAAGGTGCCAATCTCGAAGCTACCCGCGTGGTCGTAAGAGACAGTGTCGCAGGAATGTTTACCGATCGGAATGGATGAGGAATGGGGGGCAGAGAAGAAAGGGGAGACGGGGAACTAGAAAAGGCTCGAATCGAAAATAGTCACAAAAGGCAAAAAGGCACAGAAACACAACGCATTAGACACCTCCGCTACAAAATCGGCTGAATAGGCCAAGACCGGTCGCTCCTGCTGTTCTACGTTCTACTCAGTGACTGAGCAACTTGTACTGTGTGGGGAGGGGGAAGGAGGCAGGAGGCAGGAGGCAGGAGGTAGGGAACTGTGGAAGGCGAAAGTCGCTCAGTTGCCAAAAGGTGTCCCTTTTCAACAGACGTTCTTATTTTTTGGATTTTTTTTCTCTGTTCTTTCCCAACTGAGGAATTGGCTCAAAGTTTGGACCCGTGTCAAAAATTCCAAAAGGAAGGAACCACAGAAGTCAATTGGCCTGGTCTATGCCAATCCGTATTAGTGGGGCCCAACCTGGTGGAAATACATGAACTGAAAAAGAAAGAGCGATTGAAAAGGAAAGGGCCTGCCAAGGGTGTCGATTCGATAAGACGCCGATAAGAATGCAGTCACGTGTCTAGGCGACGTCGAAAGTGGGTCCATTTGCGCCTGCTGTTTGCAGGCGAAACTTTTTTCTGCCAAACGAAGGCGGACGGCGAGCAAAGCGCCAACCGACAATTTCGCAAGCCATCTCCAACGTCTCAACCGCCTTGCCGTCATCCTTTGTTTGCGACGCTCTTCTTCCGCCCCTTCCTCCCCGATTGCGACTCTCACAGCGCTCCTTTCTGACGAGCAACACGAAACTGCTTTTATTTTCGCGCCGGTGATACGCGCCCCGACGAACGCTCTCCACGACGACGAGCAGAACGGCAAAATCACGATCCATTCGCGGGAGGACTTCAGTACCTCGAGACCACACAGGACGCATCACGCACAGCAGGCACCATGTCGTTCTCACCAAGCGGCGGCGAGGAGGACCCGGCCAAGCAGCGTGAGCTGCGCAAGCTGTGGCGGGCATGGCGAACCGTGCACGAGATGTGCCAGGACCGAGTGCGTGGTTCCCCCAGTTGCCGGGCGGCTGGCAGCCGTCGTCCACCGGCCCGAGAACGTCAGGCTAACAGGCGGGTCCGTTGAAAACAGGGTTACGAGCTGGCCGAGGAGGAGGTCAAGATCAGCTTCGACGAGTTTGTCAGCAAGTTCACCATGCCAGACGGCACGGCCGAGTACGTTTCTCATTCGCATCCCACCGTTTGTTTTCTCCCCCAACGAATGTCCCACTCGCTAACGCGGGCGCAGCCGCGGCAAGATGCAGTTCTCCGCACGGCCATCCGACGCCATGATCAAAAAGTACACGCCGCCACCGACGGCCGCGCGCCCCGACCCGGTACAAGAGTGCGGCACCGTCTGGGTCGAGTTCATGACCGAGCCCCAGATCGGCGTCAAGGAGATCAAGCGCTTCGTGCAGCACTGCGACGAGCACAGCTTCCGCGCCGGCATCATGGTCACGCAGGGCGCGCTGAGCGCCCAGGCCCGCAAGGTGATCAACGCGACCATGAACTACACGCAGATTGAGTGCTTTATGCAGGACGACCTGCTCGTCAACATTACGCACCACGAGCTGGTGCCGACCCACGTCGTGCTCAGCAAGGAGGAGAAGACGGCGCTGCTGGCGCGGTACCGCCTCAAGGAGACGCAGCTGCCGCGCATCCAGCAAAAGGACCCCGTGGCGCGGTACCTGGGCCTGAAGCGCGGCCAGGTCGTCAAGATCATCCGGACGAGCGAGACGGCCGGGCGCTATGCCAGCTACCGGCTGTGCGTGTAAGAAAAATCGGGCAGCATCGTAGGGAAGCTGTGCGCGTCGGGAGGCGGCGTGGGGGTCGTTGCTGCTGTGTGTGGGCATGCATGGTTTGGATTATTTGGAACGTTTGTTTCTCAATGTTTGTTTATCATAGGGCGTTATTACCTTGTCATCTTTTGTTGGTTCTTGCTACACGGCTGTCTTTACCATTTCTTCTTCCATCGGCGTAGCAGATGGGGTGTTAATACAAGGAGGTTAACTCTCTTTCTTCCCTCGTATTTACTGGCGATGCCCGGCGTCACACTAATTTGGATGTCTTTTTTGGCATTTGCATTTGCCCTCACACCACGCGACAGACTACTTTGGAAACTGGCCGGATGTATCGTATATCATACTACCAGACGAAACAATCGAACGTAGTGTGCAGATAGACAAGCATGGCGGGTGAAGTCGATAAGTCACTGATGGGCATCCTTGTTTTGAGCGGCGATCGGGCAGGTCTCCGATAGGACATCGGGCGTGTGGGGCCAGTGTTATGACCAATGCAATGAGAATGAATGTTACTCTTGTTAATATCCTCGTCAAAATCACGACCCGACGTCACCTTTATTGGCATCGGAATGGCAACGCTGCGGACAGCATGACTGCATCCATGATCCTCTTTGTTTAAGTGTCAAGATAAATTCCAATGCATTGAGATCGCAGGGCATCAAGGAGCCCGGGGTATAATAATAAGATGCCAAAACAAACCACAGTCATCGACAAAAGCATTGCCAGCCAAGGCAACAAGAAAAGAGTACCCAGCACCATTCTCTTTTCACAAATCAAATTCAAACAAACAAAAGTCAAAAATGTCTCAAACATCCCCCAGTTGCGCCTGCGGTCCACCAAAAATAGTCCTGCTGCTGTACTCCATACAAGCAACACACAATTAAGAGAGTAACATCTCATTAGCAAGGCAAACACCGCCCGTTTCGTAGTTCCGTCATGAAGTTCGTGTCGAGAGAAAAAAAGGGTCGTGGGTCACATAAAGTCGAAGAGAAAAGACGGCGTTCGCGTGAGCGAGTCGCGGGCGGATGCCCATGGTGGTGTCGTTAAAAGAAAACTCCGGGTAAGGAAGTAAAAAAAAGGAAAAAGCGAAAAAAAAAAAAAAGTCATACATCACACCCTGTGGTGCGGTCCCGGGCTGAGCAAGCCGCCTGGGTCCATCAACATCAGGTTGTCCAAGTCGGCTGGCGTTGCGTGACCCGACTGGGTAGGCGACTGTGACGAGGACAGCGGCGACGGCGGCATTTGCATCGGCGTGCCCTGGGGCAGTGTCTGGAGCGTCGGAGAGTGGCCATCCGATCGCTGCCGGATCCGCGAGGTCGGGGGGCCAAGCAAGCCGCCAAGATCTTGCAGTAGAGCCGTCGAGCCGCGCCGGAAGCCGCGCCCGCTGGCCGTATGGGCGGGCGAGGGGGGCACGCTGTCCGTGGACGAGCGCATGGCGCCCCCACCGATGCTGGTAGGCGAGCGGACGCCGCCGGCCGCACTCGTCCGGGGTGTATCTGGTTCCGATTCGTTGTCACCGCTGCCACCGTCGCCGCCCAGGAGGTTGCCTGCATCAAAGAAGGACACCTTGCGCGGCGTGAGTGTCGAGTTGTTGCACGACGCGGGACTCAGAGGGTCCCGGGCCAGAAGCGTATCGTCGTCACTCTGACCGCTGAGGCCGCTGAGGCCGCTCAGACCGCTCTGGGCACTTTGGGCGCTGTTCGTTGCGGCACTACGGCGCCGGTTTTCGGGGAACTGCCACGAGCCAAAGTCACCCTCCGCACCGTGGCTGTGGCCGTGGCCATGGCCTTGACCGACACCGCTGTCGCCGCCACTGTGGCTGCTGCCTTCGCCGCTGTTGTCGTGGACTTGATGCAGAGGGTCGACGGCCGAGCCGTCCACTTTCAGGATGGGCGCAGGCCGGATGGTACGTCCGCCCGGCGAGCCACCAAACATAATGTCATCGCCAAGAAAGGAGTCGGGAGCGTCACGCAGTTGGGGCTGGACGCCGAGGCCCAGATCGCGCACGAGGTCTTCATCGCTGCCCCAATGGCGATTAGCCGTTGGGCGGCGGGAGCGAACGACGCTGGCGCGCTCCGTGGAGTCGACAACGGAGCCGGCACGGAACTTGTTCTTTTTGACGCCGCGGTCCCGGACAAAAGAGCCCAGAACAAGTGAGTTGGCAGCCGCGGTGGCAAAGAGAAGCTCGATGGAAGCGAGCAGGGAGCGCAGCTGCTGGCTGCCGTGCTCCTGGATGACACGGGTGGCGCGATAAATCGTCATGCCGACGACGCCCAGGCTGAGTGAGAAAAGCAGGATGAGCTGGACCTTGCGCTTGACGGACTGGTGGCTGAAGAAGATGAAAGGGACGGGGAACAGGACCAGCAGGAGGTCCGTGAAGACGTTGCAGACAGACATAGTCAGCAGCTGGGCAAAGCCCTGGCGGCAATGACCGCCCGGATCTGGGGTGACCTGCCAATAGTGGGCAAAAGGACGGCACTCGGTCAGGTCGCTGATAACGACAGCAATAAACGTAGCCACGAGGAAGCAGCGAATGGCGATGAGAGCGACTTGTGAGAAGCGTTCTGACAAGGCATCACTGATACGCTTGAAGAACTCGAGGATGGCGATCTTGAAGATCCATAGACTGGGTGTGTGTTAGCATAGGCACATGAGGCAGGACGCTTAGGTTGCACAGGAGGCATATAAACATACGTTGCGGCGTGGAAGATGCGGCTGGCAAGGACGACGGCGCTGCCGACAGCGCGGCGGTGGAGGTTCACCTCGGAATGCTCGAAACTGTCGAGTGCAACGTTGTTGGTGCCGTAGATTAGGATGACGTGAACGCAGCCCATGCGAATGAAGAGCGGGATAATGGCCAAGGACACGACGCGGTCCTCTATAAACAGCCGCTCAGAGCGGATGTAGCGACCGGCGATGCGGAGGAGGATGATGGTAAGGCAGAAGATGGTGCTCCACCAGCAGACGAGCAAGGTGGGCTTGACCTCTGCAAAGGCCATCGTGGGCGGGGGATCTGAATAGAGGCCCATGGTTGCGGGTGCTCGCCACGAGAGTTCGTTTCAAGATCCGATGTGCGGTCGTTGCGAGGTCGTTGACCCGCGTCTATATCTTCTGTCCGTCCCGTCCACCTCCCTCTGGAGGGGCGAGCGGGTAGGGTGACGCAGTAGCTGGCGGGGCAGCCGTGATAAATGTGACGCTGAACAGAGTACTGCAGTTGCCACCCTTCATTCGTCGTCTCCTACGTGGTGATGTCGAGGAATCCGTGGTGACTGATTTTCTGGCTGACTGAAGGTGAAGAAAAACGACCGTGAGGTCAATGTCCAAACCACACAAATTTGGAGCAGCTGGACTCAGAATTATGCGGTTCGTAGCAATCCGAATTCCGGGTAAAAAGCAAGGTGTTCGTTTTGTCGTCGGTTCGCGTTGAAGTGTTTCTTTTTCTTTTTGCGTCCTTTCGAGGTCGTCCGTTGAGTGGTTTTTGACTTGTTATCTCGGCTGTTTTGTGCAGTGTATGTTGCTGTAGAGTGTGGAGAGTGTGTGCTGCAGAAAAA
The DNA here is from genome assembly GCA_021398005.1 of Sporothrix luriei. Taxonomy (NCBI): domain Eukaryota; kingdom Fungi; phylum Ascomycota; class Sordariomycetes; order Ophiostomatales; family Ophiostomataceae; genus Sporothrix; species Sporothrix luriei. The sequence goes on along the minus strand of WNLO01000192.1, from coordinate 5,224 downwards.
GGCAGTGGAGTTGACAGTGCGTAGCGCGGAGCAGGACAGCCGATAGAGTGACCGGTGTATGCCGTAATATGGCTGGAAATTGGTTGAGGTGTATATTCCCAATGCGAGGACCGCGTAGAGATGTATGATGCTGAGTTCCGTACGCTTGTTGAAAAGTTGTACAGCGTGAAAAGAGATATGTCAAAAGACAAAAGAGGTGCAGAGACAGGATTAAAAGAGCGGAAAGCGTATCCGAGGAAAAGGGGGGAAGGAGAATTGACAAACGAGGTAAGGCAAAAATGACATAGATATCACAAAGCGCAAAGCGTGAAATAGCGAGACTATCATACGCGGAGACAGACAGAAGGAAATAGAAAAAGCCGCGAGCAAAAGACCCCACAGAGAGAGGAGACGAGAGATAACAGGGTCAAGGTCAGTTGCCAAGGGCCAGTGGCAGGCAGCTGGGCCAAGAATGGAACTGCTGACTCTGTCAGTTACCAGATCGGAGAAGCGGCAAACCCAGCAAAGAAGAGAGGATCAACGTTGAAAGGTGGAGAATCGGATAGTGAGGGGCGTGTGGTTGAGCTTGGCTGTGTGTGCATGTACCACATATGGGCGTGTAGACAAGGGTGTGTTGGCGGCCCTGGCCTTGTTTCTTCTGTGCGCGTCGATGTCGATGGCGGTTAAAACAGATATACAGACAAGGCGACATGGGTTGCACGATTGATGGATGGAGGAGAGAGAAGATGAAGAGCTGAACGAAGCTCGAAAATTGCAAGAGGAAAAGGGGGCATGAGAAGCTTGACAAAGAGGGAAGGAGGCGACGAGATAACGACTGCATGGAGTGACTGCACGTTTCGTCTTTGGCAGGGACGAAATTTAGGAAGGAGCGATGGATGTAATATGGGACAGGCAGGTATTAAGATACAACAAGCACTACGACGTAAAAAACAATGACTTTGACGGGAGGCTGCCACGCTGCGAAGGCAGGCGCGACCAGGGAAGCAGGGGTGCTGTTGGCGCTTGAACTGTCCTGCGTGTCAACTGGGAGGCCCTGGAAGGCTGGCACAGGAAGGAACGGCAGCGAAAGACGAACAAAAAAAGTGTTGACTCGAGGTGGCAGGAGCCAGTGGCAAGGAAATAAAAGAGGGGTGGCCGTAGCGGCATAGAGTGGCGAGGCAGGATTCTGCGCTACAGTACTGTCTATCCGCAGGAAGCTATGTCCTGGGTAGTAAATATACGGGAAAAGTTACGACATGCACGAAATGCAGTGCTCATTTACATACAGGCCGCACCACAGCGGCGGTATGATGGTTCCGAGCGTCTTGCGGTGCGTCGTTTGTACGATTGTTTCGCAGAACCAGGATTACGCAGGAGAGCGTGGGCGCGTTGTACAATGCGCGGCATATGTCGTACTTTTCAGAGACAAGATAAGCATACCGAGTCGTGGGTCGGGGCGTACGGCGAGCCATGAGGAATCACTGCTCGTATGGAGGTTCTGGAGGCAAAGACAGTCCAGCTCGAGGTCCAGCAGCTCCGGATTGGCAGGCCGTGTCCCAGTCACAGGGCTGGTCAGTCGTTTTCCTGGTCTCGGGCAGCTGCGCTCTGTTCCCCTGTTCGTTTTTAGAGTTTCACGGATACCAGCACACCATTATTGTTTAATGCCGTTGTCTCTTTCGGATTGGTCGAGTATGTCGTCCTCATGTCCTCATGTATATGTATTGGTTTGCAGGCCCTCTGCAAAAAGGCGAAATATTGGTTCTGGGCCGTGCTGGAGCTGTACTAAGTAAAGCTATTTAAATCGCTTGGATCCAGGAGGACGAACGGACGCATGGACTGGCTTACTGGACCGTTGGACGGGACCGAGCGGCGATATGGAGAACGAATGGCTCTGTGTTCGTACGAGGCCCCTCGGCAGGCAAAGTGGCCAGTATCCAATCTCTGCAAACAGGCTGTGTGTCTGTCCAGTCCCAATTCTTACTTCGTAGTGGGCACCTCCTTGTTACCAAATGCCTGGCTCCAGGGCAGGTCAGCAGCCGTAGTGGATAAAGGAAACAAGGCGGTCCCAGTTTTTAAAGGCCAAATTGCCACAGGAGGGTCCGTTGTTGCAGGTGCGGAACCGAGCAAGCCCTGCACCATATTCTGATAGCTAAATACTTGAAAGATTGCAACACTACCCGGAGAAGGACGAGGAAACAACTACACGCGGACAGACCCAAAAGGAGTAAGGGCAAACCACAACCGCACCCAGACGGTTGCCCAAATGGGGACGACAGTGGTAATACAGAGTACTCCGTACTCGCCTTGCCATTCACATCTTCGTCGTACGACGTCTTGCAGAGTCTTGTACGGAGTACGGTGATACCACAACGCCGTACTATGGAATGGGATGGCATTGAACGGACGGGTCGACGGCGACTTGGGTGTTGGGCGGAGGGAAGGGGACGGGAGGAGGAATACTTCGTAGGCGATGCTAATTTGCGGCAATTTCCTCGCGAGTCGCGTCGTGTTGGTTCGCAGGTGCCATTCCGATTGACACGTGTCTGCCAACTCTAGCTGCCCTTTCTGGCGCTTCAGGCTTAGGGCAACGTGCTGTTGGAGACTGACAGGCCTAGCCAATGTGCCAAATTGCGTGCCAATACAGCGCCGAGCCAGCTTGCTAAATATGTGCCCTTGCGCAACGCATTCAGCTTGCTTGGCGGCGGCCAGCATGAATGCGGAGGATGCAGCATTACGATGTAATTAAATGTCTGCTCCGCAAGTCGCAGACGGGCCACGGAGACAGGTGACTCTCGACAAAGGGTGTGTCGTAAGATACAACGGGAGCACACAATATGGCTGGTCCATGAGCATCAGTTGTCTTGCACGGCATTTTTGAGCACGGATAGGCGCTGACAGTGACCGAGACGGTGGCGCACCTCCTACTTCGTACTGCCCAACAGGGAATAACAGACCCCTAAAGAGGCAGGTGTCAATCGCCCAAAAGACCCTGCCATTCGCAAGATAAGGCACATGAAAGGACACAGCTCCTCCTCACGGCATGTTCCTTCAGCCCAAATGCCTCTCGAATCAGCTAATGTTCCTAGTATCTCGTGATGGCCGGGTACCTTTTTTGTCTGCCAACGCCAAGGCCAAGGGCGCTATCAATTGGCACAGATGCGCCCGATAAAAACTAGCGGTTCATAAAACGACGTGAAGATACAGAGTACCCGCTTTGGAATACGACAGAGGTCAATACGACGGAGGCCAGTGATAGTGTTTGCATATGCAAGTCATTGATACTCGGCAGGTTCCTATATTCTGTTGCAAAGGGCCTCCTTCAGTGTCTCGGAGCAGGTCCCAGTTTAGGTGGTTGGGTGTTCTTCAAGCATGTGAGAACCGACGGAGCATTTTACGTCGCAATTGCCCCAGGAACACTTTGTCCATTCCGCAGAGACGGCAGCCTCAGACATTTGTAGTCGATCGTTATGAAAGGGGCTGTTTGGACAGTCGATACAGGTCGTCCAAGGACGTAGACATGGATTCAGAGATGGACACATTACGACGTAAGGCTTTCCCTCTTGGGACCTGGGCAAGGGCCGTCATGGGAGTTGAATACACGGATGTTAGGACAACCAGAAGCGAAAGATCAGACAAGAAAAAGGAGAGTCACGACGGTGTGTAGGACAATGTCTCGGAGCCTGAACTTTGTAAGAGATTAGGACAAAAAGAGCGCACCCAGGTCGCCTACTGTATACGGTTAGCGTACAATGCGTTCCCATTTAGGCATAGCTCCATATATTTTGCCATCATGTGACTGTGCACGTGACGATCATGTGACGCGTCGCGCCGCCCCTTGCGCATGTAAATAAAAAAACATCGGGATTTACACGCGCATCTAAATAGAAAATATCACCACATTTTACCTTATTCCAACCGCTTGTTCAGCCTCTTTTTCAGCCTCTTTTCTAGCCGCTTCTTACCGTCTTTCTCATTCAATGAATTCTATGCAGTCTACCTTTCGCGCTCGCCCGGCGCCTAGCCGTAGGCCAATTAACCCTCCTTCGTCACCACCTCCTGCTAACACTCCTGATTCTACTCCTTTTTAAAAGTTGAACGAAAGACTATTAACACTGGTACGTACCCGCATCCTTTAGCTCTATAAGTAGAATTACTTGAACTCTCGTATTATTAGGAAGCTTCTCAAGCACTATGTAAGGTCCGGAGGTCAAATTAATGAAATTTATCAAACTTCATAATAAAAACACGAAAAGGAATCAATGGTTTGATGGTTTTTATATAAAAAGTATTGAATTGAAGAAGGTTAAGATTCCTCAATCTGCTCCATAAAGAGAGAGAGTGGATTGATGATTATTATACACTTTAGGTGTTGGATATATTATTAAGTCGTACGTCATCGATTTTATTCGATACGTTTAACCGCTGTACGGACCATTATAAGGCCCTATAACTATAGCGTTTAGACCGCTATAGTTATTTAATTAAGCGCTATAATATAAGGAGCATTTAGCACTTGTGCGCTATATGCGGTCGAGGGTACGTAACCCAGGTCGAGGGTATATAGCCTAGGTCGAGGGTACGCTATAACTAATATTTTATTTAAAAGGTGAAAAAGGTAAAAAACACCTAATGGTAATAAAAATAATACCATTTTATAGAGAAAATTCAGGGCTTTAATATAGTTATAAATATATAACTAATATACCCCCTTAATCTTTTTAAGTTATTAAAAAACTTAAAGAGATTAGTGAAAAAATATAAAAAACCTTATATAAGGAAAAAATAAAAATATTTATATAGGAAAAAATACGTTTTATTGTATAAAACCTAGTTTATTTATTTATATAGGAGAAAATACGTTTTATCGTATAAAACCTAATTTATTTATTTTTATGTAGGAAAAAATACGTAATTTATCGTATAAAACCTAGTTTATTTATTTATTAGGAAAAAATACGTTTTATCGTATAAAACCTAGTAATTAGTAGTAGGAAAACCTATTGAAAGGACAAAAAACCTATTTATAACCCTTTACTTCTTTATAAGTAAATAGTGGATAATTTTTATAACGTCTCGTTATTTAAATTTAAAGTGCTTTTAAACCATAAAAGCTTCTTTAAATCCACTGGTTTAGTTAATGGGTCTGCTAATTGCTCTTTATCAGGCACATAAATAACTATAACCTCTTTTTTATCAATTTTATCACGTATCCAGTGATCTGTAACGTCTATATGCTTTGTTCTGG
>WNLO01000191.1:0-41736 GCA_021398005.1 Sporothrix luriei | reverse complement strand
CCAAAAAAAAAAAACAAAACAAAAAAAAAAACCAACAACAAACAAAAAAAAAAAAAAAAAAAAAAAAAAAAAAAAAAAAAAACACCAATGACAACCATTCTGGATGCCAACAGTGTCGGAACAATGAAATCGGAAAAGGCAGGCAATGATACGGGAAAGATAAGAAAATGAATCGAAGACGAAGATGGACTTTGACACGAATATGGAAATGGCATATCTCGTATACATAACAGGCTACAAACATCAAAAATCGCCCATCGTGGAGCCTAAATTGTTGTCTATACCCGGTGCAAAGCCCAGGTTGGCCATAAACTGCGAGCCAATGTCGGCGTCCAGTCGGTCCAGGTAGTCGACCGCCGACAGATCGTCCAGCAGCGCTTCGTAGTCGAGCGTGCCACCACTGGCACCGGGTGCCCCGTGAAAAGCGCCATCAAAGCTATCGACGGCCATAGTGTCCGGCCCACCAACCGCACCGTAGGACGAGCCTGTTATGGGATACGCCGTGCCGGTGTTGACGGTATTGGACGTAGCAGCAGCTGCTGCTGCGGCGGAGGCAGTTGGTGACGAAATCGGTAGGGTAGGGAAGCCAAAGGCAGGCGGCTGCCCGTTTCCATTGTACATGTTGACGTCTTGCGTCCGCGGCTGCTGTTGTTGGGGTGGCTGCACTCTATGTGAGGATGTCTCCAAAAAGGACAACCTAGGATGGCGCTCTGTTGGTTTTTGCTGCTGCTGCTGATGCTGCGGACGCACAGCTGCAGCTTTAGGGCTCGCGGATTGATAAACAACAGGTGGATTGTTTACCGTGGTCATAGTTGTTCCACGAGTTCCTTGTCCCGAGGGTGTCATTTTCTGCCGCGGTCCTGCGTTGGACTGAGGATTTGTAGCATTTGACCCTGAAGGTAGCTGTTTTTGAGACTGCTGCTGCGGCGTGTCGGGATCCTGCCAAACCGCCACAAGAGCATCTCTCAATGTGCATAATCGCTGCTGCAAGAGAGGCGGCATCTGCTGAAACAATGGGTGCTCAACAACTGTCAGGACACACGGCACCAGTGTGGGTGGTGCGCCAGCAGATCCGAAGCGGGCAACAAACTGCTCGAGAACATCGGCCAAGAGGTGTGCACGGGTAGGATCGATACTGCCACTGACGTTGTGGGGGTCGGAGAAGAGTGGCCATACAATGTGCATCCAGATAAAGGTGATGCGAAGGACATAGGCCGATGGCACGGCCGCAGATGCTCGGTTGGTCGACCGTACGAAGGCAGAGAATGGCACATCAGATCGCATAACGCGGTCCAGGGCATTGCCGTCGGGGCTGTAAGACGTGTCTGCCGCCCCAGCCACAACCGCACCGTTGTGGTCGGATGGTGAGAATGTCTGGGGGAGACTCCTTTGCTGGTGCTGCAGACAGGTAAAGAGACCATGCAGCTGGTTGAACGTCGTCAAGGAGTACGCCGGGCTGCGCTCTGATGCTGCCCCGCCATCCTCAGGGCCAAACCCGGCACAAGGCACCCATGGCTGCCACTCATCGAGACCGTCTTCTGGCAGGGCGGGGCAATTGTATGGGCAGTGAGGAGAGACGGAGCCAAGGCTTAGGTGTGCTCGATATGCTTTTTGATGATGTTGATGTTGGTGTTGATGGTGGTGGTGTGGTCGCAGTGATCGCAACGGCTCCAACGATGACTGCACAATGGCCAAGAAGACCTCGAGGATGCAGCAACCACTCATGACTGCATCGACGATGCGTCGACGGCCTGCCACGGGGCTATTTTCGTTCACTCGGGACAGGCAGTCGGCGTCCTGCACAATTTGTCGTGACAGAGCCACAAGCACGCGTGCGGCTGTATGCCGGCGTTGGCCGATGTTGACCAGGGCCAGCAGCAAGAGAGCGCGTGCATGGGGTATCTCAAAGGGTCCGTTGTCGAGCGGGATCATTTGGCGGCCGATGTTGTAGATGCGATGTGGCGGCCAGGCAGGCGACGGGTCGCAGTGTGTTGTAGAGGCTGTGGCTGTCGATGCTGCTGTTGATGTTGCTGTATTTGTGTCGGCCTGTTGCTGACTGCGCGACGCCGCATCCTGAAAAGAGGCAAGGGCTAGGATGCTCCAGAGCTCGGCAGTGGCGGCCGATGGACAAGTCGGAGTAGTTTGCGAGGTCGTCGCCGACGCTGGCTCGCTCAGTTCGCGCTCGTACTGGTAGACGGCCTTGAGCAGGTCCTGGCGCTCGAGGATGGGGAACCAGCAATGGGTGTAGGAGAAGTAAACATCCAAAAGTCGCCAGTGGTTGGGTGGGAGTGGTAAACGAGACTTGTTGTGTACGTCGTCGGTGTGGCCATCTGTAGCAGACCGCGGTGAGGGGATGGTGTTTTCAGACGGGGACCATGTCATGGTGGATGATGTAGCAGGTACCCCAGCCCGTCTATCAGTCGCTACCCCTGGGCCCTCTGGGTCGGTGTCGTCGTCGGAGCCGGCCCGGTCGTCGGACACTGGCTGTGCCACGGCCGTACTGAAGCTGTCCGTCGACAGCAGCCGGTTGATCTCACGTCGTGCGCGGCTCTTGTGCCACCTCCGGTGTAAGCGGTTGTGCCGCTCCAGATCCCTTTGCTGCTGCTGCTGGCTTCCCGCAGCGCCGGCCTCGGGGTTGAACAGACGCTGTGCAGCGTCACCGCCATGCCGGCCAAACAGGTTGTCCAAAGCGTCGGCGCATCCTGGCACTTCGTCCAGCAGGGACGACAGAGTCAACTCGAGGGTGCGGATGTAGCCCGTCTGAACGCCGCGCTTTTTGGGACTGGTCTTGTAGGTGCAGGCTCGGCGCTGGGTGACGCACGAGGAGCACTGGGGCTGCGCACCATCGCACTTTTCGCGCATCGCCCGGCACTGATCGCAGGCACGAGAGACGCGCTGCCGCTTGGGAGCAAGCGCCGATGTCGTCGAGCCGGCTGCCGTGGCCGTGGCAAAGGTCGATGAGGCGGTGGGAGAGTTGCCTTGGGGGAGCGGCGGTCGTTGTTGTTGTTGTGATGATGGAAGTTGAGCCCCTTTGGACAATGCTGTGTTTGTGGGCGAGGCCATGGTTGTGCCTGCCTCTACTTCTGCTCCTGTTCCTGTTGCTCTTGCCGTTTGCGCCTGTGGTTCAGACGCTCTTTCTGTTTGAGCCGTGCCAGCCGCCGATGTGGCAGCCGCGGCAGTAGTTCTTGCCGTCCGCATACCTCGAGCCGGCGTACCTGCACCGCGCGCAGCCTTGGTTCTGCCGTTTCTCTGTTGCATCGCTCTTTCCTCTTCTGTCGTCCGTCTTCCCTCCTTCCTCGTCGTCGACTCCTGGAATGTGGATCAGGACCACAACTGCCGCGGGCCAGAGCCGACCATCACTACAAGAGTCGATGTGATCACTGAAGACGCTGAAGCCACGAAGCTTCAGGGAAGGGGCCACCGGGGCCGATATCGTCGTCAGTCGTAATCGTCGGCCATTAATTCGACGTACCTGTTCATGCGACTCTGAAAGTGCGTGTTTTCAGTCGCATCGAAATCAAACAGAAAGTCATTGCAGTGGTCTGGGCAGCCGTGTAAATCTCGGCCGTCTTACGGAGTCCCCATGAATTCTCCAAGAGGCTACTACGATACCAGCGTCATTCCCCTCATTCGCTCTTTCCCGTTTTCACTCCATCAGTCAGTCGCTGTCCTGTAAAAAACGCATGAAGGCAAAGCTAAAGGCCCAATGGTTAGGCGCTATATTTTACTATGGCACCCCTGTAAGTGCGTGCTTTACTTTAGATGACATTCTGTTTAGACATGCCATGCTACTGCGGAAACCGCTTTCGCTACAGTCGCCAAATTGCTTTGTCTCTTCGCCCGCTCGTATGCACGTAGTTCTCTAGGGGATTAAGTTTCCAGAAATCTGGGGGAACACGGCTTGTTGGAATGTTTCCATCTCGTGGTGCGGGGAATCGGGGTATCCTGAGTGCCTTTTTGATGTGCACAGAAACGCCTGCCAGTGGATCGAGGCCTTGTGAGAGACGGAAAACAAGTCGGGTATCTGGGACCGGTCGCGCCTTGACTGTTAGTGGCTGCCAATAGACGGCAAAGTTGGAGGTGATTTGGGGGCTTGCAGGGACGTTAGTGGAATTTTAGTGCAATTAGTGGGCCTTGAGACACCGTCCAGTTGTAATTGCAGCGCTCGGAAGAGTCTTTATCCAGAAAAGTCGCCTAAGCAGCTTAGCTGACGTCTAAAAATCTGGGGCATGACAGGTCCTTTTGTTCGCTTGGGGGCCCTGGCCTGGCCAGAGCTTCTAACGGCGCTAAGCCGAAGTGGGTTGAGGGGACTTTGATGCTGGCATTGGCACACCCGCCAGTTGTGATGTGCACCGCACCTGCTGGGCCTTTGGTGGCCGACTTTTTCCAGCCTGAGCCGGGCACGTCCACCGGCATTGGTGATACTCAACGACAGACGCATACGACCACATCTGCTGGCATATGGCACGAACGACCTTTTGCATGCGAAAACACAGACGGCAAACAACGCAAGCTCCTACAGCTCGCGCAAACGCACACCCATACGTGCCCATGGTCGACCAGTCTACAAGCCTCCAACGTTGACAGTGGTGGAGTCATCGTCGGACCTTTCGCCCACCTCATCGCCATTCCCTCTCTCCCTCTCGTCACCCCACGACATCGTCGTCATGGCTTCTGTGCTGAGCGGTGTCAAGCGCTCGTTCGCTGCGGCGTCGGCCGACTGGGACGGACAGACCACAGCGTCTCGACCGCACGCATCGGAGAGCGAAAGTGCAGCCAACGCAAGAGCAACAGTATCGTCGGCGTCATCCTCCATGTCCTCGATATCCTCCACAAAGTCCACCTCCTCGACCACAGACGCCGCAAAGTCAAGGACACATCTGCAGGCGACACATACACCCGTCGCCAGAAACCATACACAGAGTGAGTAGCAGGACGACGGGCTGCGGCAGCCAGTCGAACAGACAAAGCATCACACGAGTATGGCTAACCTCCAACCCCAGAGACGTCATTGCCCTCGTTCACCGCATCCCCATCCGGCCGACCACACTACGACGCCGACGCCTCCGTCATCCTTACTGGTGTCCGCGGCGCCGGCAAGTCCACGCTCGCCGTGATCGCGTCCACCGCGATGCGCCGCAAGATCGTCGAGGCCGACAAGGTCTTTGCCGACACCCACGGCCAGCCCAGCAGCGCCTTCCAGCGCGAGCACGGCATCCTCGCCTACCGCAAGGCACAGTCGGCTGTCCTGCAGCACATCCTCGAAAGGCACCGCCGGGGGGCCATTGTTGTGTGCTCGTGGATGGAGCGTGACGTGCAGGCCCTTTTGTCGCAGTGTGCCGCCACCAACCCCATCATCCTGATCCTGCGGGACACGGCGGCCATCCAGACCCATCTGCGCGTGTGGGACGACGCGCGTGTCCAGGACCTGGTGACGGCCAGCGGGCCCGTCTTCCGGCGGTGTGCCCGCTTCGAGTTCTTCAACATCTCGGAGACACCCACGACCGGCGTCAACGAGGCAGCGCGCATGCATGGCACGTACAGCGCCCAGGCCGGCTCTGCCTCGATCGCCCCAAGCGCCCCGGCGACCGGCACCACCACCCCTGACGAGGACAGCAGCGACTCCTCCCGCGGGCCCGCGCCCTACCTCACCCTGAAGCGCGCCGAGCGCCACTTCCTCAAGTTCCTGTCCCTCATCCTGCCCCGCGGCGCCATCCCCTTCATCGAGTCCGCCTACCCCCTGGCGTCTCTGGCGACCGAGGACCGCCAGTTCACCTATGCGCTCTCTGTTCGCTTGTCCGACTTTGCCGCCGGTGATGTGGATATCGAGGAGATGGAGGCCGGCGCCGACGCCATTGAGCTCATTGTCGACTGCGTCCCCGCCGCCCACGACACGCCCTACCCGCGGCCCCTTACACCCCAGCAGGCCAATAACATCAGCCGCATCGTCAGCCACATCCGCCGCAGCACTGTCATCCCCATCATCTACCACGTCGTGCTGCCGGACCCGGATACGGCGGCAAAGAACGACAGCCAGCGCAGTGCCTACTTGTCACACGTGCTGCACGGCCTGCGCCTGGCCCCTGATTACATCACCGTTGATTTGAGACTGCCTGACGCCGACATTGCTCGCGTGCGAGCCGCCACCTGGTCCTCGCGCATTATCGGGACGGTCGACGTCGAAGTTCCATCCCCATCGGCGCCGTCTGCGCCGCCTCCTCCCTCGTGGCACGACCCTGCCTGGCTGGCCTACTACCGCCGCGCCATCGACCTTGGCTGCCACGTTGCTCGGCTGACTCGCCGTGCCGTCGAGCTCAGCGACAACTTTGAGGTCTCCCAGTTCATCTACAGCGCCAAGATGTCCTCTTCTCCCTCGGCGCCACCCTCCTCAGCACCCCTCATCCCCCTCATCGCCTACAACACCGGCCCCAAGGGCCGCTTCTCTGCCTGCTTCAACACCGTCCTCACATCCGTTGTCGCCGAGCCGCCAACCCCATCACCAGCGGCAGCGGTGTCCACCATTGGCGGCTCGGCCAACACAATGGACACTGCCGACACACGGACGTCCACCACCCCCACGTCTGACTCCGTCTCACGACCGACACGCCTTCCGTCTCCGTCCGACTTTGATCCCTCCCCATCTTCGTCTTCTCTCACCGCCCGCCAAGCCACGATCGCCCTCGCTTCTGCCTTTGTCTACGAACCCATGCGCCTCTATGTCTTTGGCGCCTACGTCGACTACAGCGTCTCTCCCGCCATGCACCATGCTGCCCTGACCGCCTGTGGCCTGCCCCACACCTATCGCCCCAACTCTACAGACTCCATGGAGCACATCAACACCCTGATTCACGACCCGCACTTTGGTGGCGCCTCCGTCGGTTTGCCTTTCAAGGTGTCGGCCATTCGCCTCACCCACACGCTCAGCAGCCACGCCCGCGCTGTCGGCGCCATCAACACCATCATCCCCATCCGCCAGCTCAAGGCCGACGGCAGCGTGCCCGACTACGGCCAGATTTTGACGACGCGCAACCAATCTGGCCCCGTGCTCGCCCTTTACGGCGAGAACACCGACTGGATCGGCATTCGGGCCTGCATCCGCCGGGGCCTGTCGCCGGCCAATGCTGTCCGGCCAGGCAGCGTCGGCCTCGTGATTGGCGCCGGCGGCATGGCCCGTGCGGCCGTCTATGCGATGCTGCAGCTGGGCGTCAAGCAGATTGTCGTCACGAACCGGACGGTGGCCAATGCGGAGAAGATGGTCGCCCATTTCACGGGCATGCTCGACCGGGGCGAGATGGCGTGGCTGAGCCGCGGCGACGACGCCGATAAGACGCAGACCGAGACCCAGACCCAAACGCAGTTCCACGTCATGCGCACCCACAACGACTCCTGGCCCGTCGGCTTCCGCCTGCCCACCATGATCATCTCGTGCATCCCCACCCACCGCATTGGCGCCGTCCCCGCCCCCGACCTGACCCTGCCGCCCGTCTGGTTCGGCAGCCCCACGGGCGGCGTGCTCGTGGAGCTGGCCTACAAGACGCTGCAGACGCCGCTGCTGAACCAGAGCCGGAAGCTGGCCCAGCAGGGGTGGGTCAGCATGGACGGCCTGGACCTGCTGCCCGAGCAGGGGTTTGCGCAGTTTGAGCTGTTTACGGGGCGGCGGGCGCCACGGCGGCTGATGCGGGAGGAGGTGTTTAAGGCGCACAAGGACGACCAGGGGCGGTCGAATTTGCCGCAGCTGCAAGGGCATCTGGACAATATTGTGAACCAGGAGCCGTAGGCCCGCATTGTGGCAGATGATGACCGCTGAAGGTGACCTCTGATTGTCGTCTACGATGACCGCGGAGGCGATGAGAACGCCGCAGGCGAAAATTAACTCTGTAAATAGAGACTACTTACGTACCTTGGACATTATGATACAAAATGAAAAATGAATGCAATTCAAATAACCAGGATACCAGGATAACCTCACTTAAATAGATTAAAACAATACATGTGTGAAATACTGTTGATACAAATATTAATGTGACGAATGACCAGTTATAACCTTACACACGACCAGGACGGAAACACATTGAAATATCTCAGCATTGTAAACTCGTAATATACATTGACTCGGCGCGTTCTGGCGCATCTAAATGACTGCAGTCTATGTCGCAGACTTCTATGATCGCTATGAAGAAAGGAGAGAAAGACAAATTCACACTGCGTCTACATCTTGGGCAGCTGCATCAGGTGTGAGGCAATGGCCTTCTTCACCTCCTTGACCGGCAGCTTGTCCAGCGTCCGGCCCGTCCAGTACCGGTCCTGCTCCAGCCCCTGGTAGATCAGCGCCTCCGTGCCCAAAATCACCTGCCACCCGGCCCGCTCGGCCAGCGCGCCCAGCGCCGTGTACGGCGACGGGTTGTAGCACATTTCGAGGAAGGCGCCGCCGCCGGCGCCGTTGGGTGCCTTGGCGAAGAAGATCTCGGTAATGCGCCGGGCCAGTTTCTCGTCCGCACGCTGCGGCGGGATGTCGGGCACACAGCCGACGATCGCGCCGGCGGCTGGCAGCGCCTCGGCCTGCTCGACTGTGGCCACATGGAAGATGTTGTCCGTGCCGAAGCCGGACGCCTGCAGATCCGAAATGACGGCGGCGACCTCGCCGGCGTCGCGGTTCACCAGGTAGATGGCCGTGCAGCCGAGGCCCTCACGCAGCGCATACACGGCGCTGCGGGCGGCCCCGCCGCCGCCCACAACCAAGCCGGGGCGGCCGCGGATACGTGAAGCGAGGTCAGCTGCGCTCACGTTTTGCGTAAACGCGTCGCGCACGCCCACCGTGTCCGTGTTGGCGCCGCACAGCAGCCGGCGGCCCGTGGCCGGGTCCTGCTCCAGGTAGATGGTGTTGCAGGCGCCGATGGCGGTGGCCTCGGGCGTCAGCTTGTCCAGGTAGGGGAGGATGGCGACCTTGTTGGGCATGGTGACGGAGGCGCCGTAGAAATCGGGCGCGCGCGCCAGCTGCAGGAACGTGGCGATGTCGGTCGAGTCGAAGCGGACCTGGCCCCAGTTGATGCCCAGGTTGGTGTAGACGACGTCGTGCAGCATGGGCGACAGCGACGCCGCCAGCTTCTTGCCAAAGAGGTAGCCGTGCTTGTCAAAGTGACCGACGGCAGGGACTTCGGTCGGTGCCGCAGCGGTGGCTGGAGCTGCTGCCGCCGTCGTCAGTGCTGGTGCTGATGCTGGTGGTCGTAACTGGGACTCGACCTGGGTCGCCATTGTGATGTGCGGAGGTTGAGGGGAGAGGGGCGGAAGAAAGAAGAAAGAAAGAAATGACAAGAGAAAGGGGTAACGCCGGCGTGTAGTCGAAGCAAGTAATGCTGCGTTGCTCTTGCTGTTTGTGTCTGCGCTGAGGTTCGTGCCTGCCTCGAGTATTTGCCTTGGGGATCCTCGGTGTTCTTTGGGGGACACTCTTTTCTCTCTCCAAAGCATGCTCTCGTGAATATGTCTGGAATTGCCTGTTTATGAAACCCGTGACAAGAAAGATCCTCGAATGGAGAGTAACCCAGATATATCACGACGGGGACTGGCAGCCGATCTGTCGCCTCTCCACGCACACAAGACAATCAAAGTCGTGATAGGGAGTAAATGCTCTGGAGAAGACCGGCAAAAGGGCCCACTGCCTTCGACATTCCTTTTTGGGGAAGGAGACCTGCGCGTATCTCAACCAGGCCGTCAGCTTGCACCTGTGAAGTGAGATGGTGGATGGTAAAACGTGCGTGGAAGAACGCTTTCACTGCAGAGGGAGGTGTTGCTGCTGCGCCGTGTTTTCGACTTGCGAAGGAGGGAGCTCGTAGCAATGTAACTACGGTTCCAAAATGCTTAGTCCAACAAACTGGGAATCGTTGGAAGGACTTGATCGCCTGAGCCCTGGGATGGACTGCACTGAAGAAAATACCCCAAAAGGCCCGGCAGATGGTGAGGTTGGCTGGCGGGGGCGGATTGGAACGGCCCACTGTAGTGGCTCGTGGCCAGGCCAAGCCAGCACTTTGTAAATGTGCCCTGCTTCTCCTGGTAAACATTCTTCCGGCCACCACCCCATAATGGGTCAACGAACAGCAGCCCAAGAAAATGCGTTGCCAATCTGACAATAAGTGGGTCCCTCACTTTCCTCCGTGTTAGTTTGTTCTCCTTTCCTAATCAGGAAGTCGCGACTTACAGCCGGCGTCGCGTACGCCCAGCGGTCTTGTGCAGGCTGATCGGCGCGGCCACCACGGACGTTCGTTATGGTTTGCAATAATTACGGAGTGCAACGCACTATTGTGTAAACCGGGCAGAGACCACGCCCTCAGGTTTGTTTGGTGCACCGTTGACGTCTTTGATGGAGCATCCACCAGCCTCGAGCAAAGCCCGCGTGTATCCGTATCAAGCCATCCCTCCATCGCTCCTTCCTGGCCAACCTTTGTAGGGCGATGTGTCGTGTAGCACACTCGTAGCTGCCGAAAACAACATTCAGTACGACATACAGGGCCTTGTCTTGCCTAGAAATGTAGAACGTAACTGCCTTTTCTATCTACATATGGAATTGCATATCTGTTGCTGTTTCTGTCGGCTCCCTCTTTCTTTGAGAATCGTATGCTTGCTGTTATTGTCTGCCCTTTTCTGAACACGCACTTTGATATCCATCTCCCCTGAATCTTCCCACACTACTGATTTCTACCTCCCTCCTTCTGCCGCTTCTATTTCACCATCTCTTCATATTGTCGACACACGCCAGCTTCACTCATACGAACACACTCACAATGGACTGCAAACTTGCCATCAGTTCCATGTCCTTGGGGCGGTACTTTGCCGGCCACAGATTCGAGCACAAGCTTGACATGGCGCAAAAGTACGGCTACCTCGGCATCGAGGTATTTTACGAGGATGTGGTCGACGTCGCCCACACGCTCGACAAGAACACCACCAACAGCGCCGGCGACGCCGCCACCCCGTCGGCCGAGAGTCACCTAGCGGCCGCCCGCTGGATCCGTGAGCAGTGCCAGCAGCGTGGCCTGGCCGTCATCAGCTTACAGCCATTTATGCATTACGAGGGCCTGCGGGACCGGGCAGAGCATGCACGGCGGATCGAGGAGTGGCGGCTGTGGCTAGGCATGGCACAGGAGCTCGGGACGGACCTGGTCCTGGTGCCGTCGACGTTCTTGCCGGCGGACCAGCTGCTGGAGGGCGGCGCCGTCCAAGGCCGCGCGGCCGACCTGGCGGAGCTGGCCGACCTGGCTTCGGCTGTTCACATTCGCGTCTGCTACGAGAGCCTCTGCTGGGGCACGTACTCGCGGACGTGGGAGGACAGCTGGGCCGTCGTGCAGGCGGCCAACCGCAGCAACCTGGGGCTGTGCTTGGACACCTTCAACATTGCAGGCGCCATTTACGCGGACCCTGCTGCTCCGAACGGCAAGGTAGTGGATGCTGAGGCCGCCGTCGCCGCATCCATAGCCCGTCTGCGGGCGGCCGTGCCCCGCGACCGTGTCTTCCTCGTGCAGCTCGTGGACGCCGAGCGGCTCGATGCCCCCCTGGTGCCGGGCCATGTCCTCTACAACGCCGAGCAGCCGACGCGCATGACCTGGTCGCGCAACTGCCGGCTGTTTTACGGCGAGGAGAAGGCGTACCTGCCGGTGCTACAGATTGCGCAGACGATCTTCCAGGGCATTGGCTACGGCAACGACTGGGTCAGCCTGGAGCTGTTCAACCGGCGGATGTCGGACACCGAGGCAGGTGTGCCGGAGGAGCTGGCGCGGCGGGGAGTTCTGTCATGGCAGCGTCTGCAGCGGGACCTGGCGGCGAGCAACGCCGCGGTCGTGACGTCGGGCGAGACGTGCAAGATCTCGGCGTCATTGTAGGGAAGGGTGAAGTATGCTGTTCTTCTGCTTGCATCAATGATATGGCCTGCTCAAATTTCATTTCGTCTTTATGTTGTACCAACTCATAGCTTGCGTTCCTTCTCACCACATATTATGACTGACACCCGATGGTGTCTCTCAATCACGCCTGGCCCACCACTGGTACAACAATTTCATAATCCAAAATTACTGTCTGGATTTATCATACTTCGTATTCATCTTCTATTCTTGTGCAATTATCTTCATCCACTGGGTCGCCACTACTTATTTGCCCTGCACTTTCAAGTGCTTCGCACAGAACTCAATGGCCGCCGTGTAGCCGTACGCGCCCAGGCCGGCCACCACGGCCGTCGCCTTGTCGTGGAAGTAGCTATGGTGCCGCCAGGCCTCGCGCGCGTGCAGCTGGCTCACGTGCAGCTCCACAAAGGGGATGTTAACGCCCAGTAGCGCGTCCCGGATGACGACGCTCGTGTGCGTGAAGCCGCCAGGGTTGATGATGATGGCGTCAACGCGCGTGTGCTCCGCGTTGCCCGCGACGGGCGTCGTCACCAAGTGGCCGAAACCGCCGGCCTCCTGGATGCGGTCGACAATGGCGCCTTCGTGGTTGGACTGGAAGACCTCGAGCTCGATGCCCAGGTCCTTGGCCTGGGCCTGGGCGGCGACGACGACGTCGTTCAAGGTCGTGGTGCCGTAGATGTCGGGCTCGCGGGTGCCGAGCATGTTGAGGTTGGCGCCGTTGATGAGGAGGATGCGGCGGGCCATAGTGGTGGCGGTGGTGGTGGTGGTGGTGGTGGTGGAAGGGACGAAGTGCAAGTGGGCGTGTAAGTGGTGACAGGTATTGATAGCTCGTATGACTCGGACCTAATCTACTGGCCGACACAAGTGACTTGTTATCTTTCGATGACAATATACACAAATGCAGCCAACCTCGATGCTCATGGCCCCCTCAGCTCCAGCCATCCCCCACTCAAGCCCGTGACGTTCTTGGTCTCCGCTGCCGGTGGTCGGTTGTATTTGCGGGTTCGTGGAGGTGTGGGTACGTCAGAACGAGGATGGTGTCTGGTAGCGGAGATGACACCAGGGCCAGGACGATGGAAGAGTGCTCTTCCGGTCGCTGTGCAGTGCAGCCGCTGAAGGCGCTAAAGGATGCGCTATGGAATGGGGGAGTTTGGGGTGCTCACGCTTTCACGCAGGCTCTAGCGTCTCGTGTGACGGGATCTGTATGGGTTTGCCACCGGCGGTCGAGGCTGGCACGGAAGGTACGGAGACAGTTGCTGGCACAACTGGCAGGTGCTGCCAGGATAGCTTCCGTCGCCACTGCCAAACAAAGCAGCACCAGCAGCGCCAAACTTGAGCTCTTCCTGGGCCTTGCTGTCAAGCTCTTTCTCCTGCTTTTTTACCATCACTTTGTATTACCCAATTTACCGAATACACGCATCTTCCTCACCACCACCACAATGGCCTCCTCCACCTCCATGTCCGATGCCGAGCTCGACAGCATCTACGAGTTTGCCGTGCAGCTGACCAAAGAGGCCGGACAGCGGCTTGCCGACGGCGCCAAGGCGCGCATGGCTGGCGGCGGCGTGCATCTCAACACGCAGGAAAAGGACAGCTCGGTGGATTTGGTGACGCAGGCCGACGAGGACGTCGAGGCGTTTGTGCGGGCGGCCATCGCCACGCGGTATCCGACGCACGCGTTTCTGGGCGAGGAGTCGTACTCCAAGGGCGCCTCGCGCGACTATTTGGTCGACAGTGCCGCGCCGACCTGGGTTGTCGACCCGCTCGACGGCACCGTCAACTACACGCACCTGTTTGCCATGTACTGCGTGTCCATTGGCTTCGTCGTCGGCGGCCGCCCCGTCGTCGGCGTCATCTACGCGCCGATGCTCAACCAGCTGTTCAGCGCGTGCCGCGGGAAAGGCGCCTGGCTCAACGAGACGACGCGGCTGCCGCTGCTGCACAACCCGGCCATCCCGCCCCTGCCGGCCCATGCGCCATCTGGCTGCATCTTCAGCTGCGAGTGGGGCAAAGACCGGCGCGACATTGCGTCCGGCGGCAACCTGGGCCGCAAGGTCGAGAGCTTCGTGACCATGGCGACCGAGCGCAGTGGACGCGGCGGGCTGGGCGGCATGGTGCACGGCGTGCGCAGCCTGGGTAGCGCGGCCATGGACCTAGCGTACACGGCGGCCGGGTCGTTTGACATTTGGTGGGAGGGCGGGTGCTGGGAGTGGGACGTGGCGGCCGGCATCGCGATCCTGGAAGAGGCGGGCGGGCTGGTGACGACGGCGAACCCGCCGGCGAGTGCCAAGGGGGACTACTCGGACGTGGCCGTAGAGGACGCACATCTGGGCGGGCGCCTGTATTTGGCCATCCGGCCGGCAGGACCATCGCCGTCGTCGGACAAGGACGTGCCACCGGAGTCGGGCCGGGCAGCCCAGGAGCGTGTGGTCCGCGAAGTGTGGAAGCGCGTGGCGGCGCTGGATTACACACGGCCGGGTGTGTGACCGGGGATGGATGGCTTACGAGATAGTCAATCACGGACTCTCCGTTGTTCATATCGCCGAAGAAAGAAGACTCAGGCTCGTCTTGCGGACGGCGACGCTAGGATATCCTGCAAGTCCCAAGATGGTAACGCCGTTGAGCTCTACCGGTGTCTCCTTGTGTCGTGCCGATTTCCGCGCTATTTCCAGTCCTCTTTCTTCCTACAACTCTCCGACGGAAACCAACCGCAATCCCCACTCTGCACTCTTCGGCAGGTGTGTTGGAGCGTCGGGGTTGTGTTGGTTTGGGCTGTTCTGGGGTTTTAGTTATTCCCGGATGCCTGTAACCACAACACCGACAATCGCAGCCTAGCAGACATGACCCGGCGATGGCGCAATGGAAACGACGGAAAACATCGGTGAAGGAGCTTTACGAGAAGAATGGAAACATAATCTACAAAATAGACACACAATCAACAGAGCCGAACCGAAACAAGCACCTGATTGCACCGAAGAGCGAAACAGGAGCGAGACACGATGTTGTCCAGGTAGACGTACAAAGGCTCCACGCAGATCAGACAGCGCACTCGGAGAAGGGCATGACGAAAGGACAGTCGACATAGACGAGGAAAAGACAGTACGGCATTGACGACGACAAAAAGAGCCAGGAATGGGGAGGTCAAGAGATCCGAAGACGAGGCATATCCAACAAATCAAACGAATGCCGTCAACACTGGCGCAAGGGCAAAAGTATAACAACGATGAACGCATCGGTTGACAACGAAGTCCACAGCCGGCATGGACACTCTGAATGAAAAGAGAGCCGAAACAGCAAACACTACACCTCAACCAGAACCTCAGCCACAACCAGAACCACAACCACAACCACAACCACAACCACAACCACAACCACAACCACCCATCGACACACCACACGGTGCACCACCAACCGAGTCTGCACTGCTGGCCCCCGACCTGCCCCATGAGCCGCCCCCCGACGGTGGCTTCCAGGCGTGGCTGCAAGTTGTCGCCGCGTTCCTGCTGTACTGGAACAGCCTTGGGCTGCTCAACGGCTTCGGCGTCTTCCAGACATATTACGAGCAAGGCCTGCTGGCGGGCCAGAATGCATCGGCCATATCGTGGGTCGGGTCGGTCCAGGTGTTTCTGCTGATGGCCGGCGGCTTCGTGTTTGGGCCGCTCTTTGACCTGGGCTATGCGCGGTCCACGCTGGTGGCGGGCACGTTCCTTCTCGTGCTCGGCTTCATGATGGCCAGCCTGGCCACGACGTACTGCGAGGTCTTGCTGGCGCAGGGCTTCTGCGTGGGCATCGGGACAGGGTGCCTGTACATTCCGGCCATCACGCTGGTCCCGAGCTACTTTTCGAGGCACCGCGCACTTGCCATGGGCGTCGCCAGCATCGGCAGCAGCATGGGCGCCTCGCTGTACCCGCTGATGTTTGAGCGCCTGCAGCCGCGTATTGGCTACCCGTGGACGATGCGCGCCATCGGCTGCGTGGCCCTCGTGCTGTGCAGTGCCGCGACGGCCGTGGCCCAGCCGCGCCTCAAACGGGCACCCGCCGTCGCCGGCACGACCGCCTCCCGCTGGAGCCTGGCCGGCCTCCGCCAGCTCGCCCACGACGCCGACCTGCGCGACCGCCGCTACCTCATCCAGTGCGTCGCCGTCTTCTTCTCCAACCTGGCCTTTTTCCAGCCGCTCTACTACCTCCTGAGCTACGCCGAGACGCACGGCACGCCGCCGGCCCTCGCCCAGTACCTGCTGGTCATCCTCAACGCGACGGCCATCCCGGGCCGCCTGCTCCCGTCCGTCGTGGCCGACCGCTACGGCGTCCTCGCCACCTTCTTGGTTATCTGCGCAGCCACAACCACCGTCGACGTCTACTGGATCGCCGTGCAGAACCAGGCCGGCAACCTCGCGTTCGCCGTCCTGTACGGCTTCTTTTCGTCGTCCGTCGTCACCCTCGCGCCCGTCGTCCTCAGCAGCATCACCCACGACCTGTCCACCCTCGGCACGCGCCTCGGTTGTGTCGCCGTACTCAAGGGCCTTGCGTCGCTCATCGGCCCGCCCATTGCCGGCGCCCTCCTCGACGCCAGCGGCAGCTACTTGGGCGTGCAACTGTTTACCGCCGCCGCCATGTCGCTGACGGCCGTGTTTACGCTGTTCATGTATCTAACCGTGCGCAAAATGCAGAAGACGTCGGCCGTGTAAGTCTCGGTGAGGTTCTTTGTGCGGATAGACTGATGGATCCCCAGACCATTCAGTAGATGATAAATTATTATAAATTTTTCGATTTAAGTCGAATAATATCGTGTAATGAAAATATGAAATTGAAAATATTTATTATTTATTGCTTAATTTAAATACAACTTTTACTTCAACAAATCACGTATTTTTAAATAATAACAATGTGGAACAAATGACAATAAATTAGAAAGAGTCTACCACAGCAAGAAAGGACCTACACAATTCAGAAAGCATCTGTAGAAATACAGCCAAGCCTCCCCCGCCCCTACAGAGTCACCACCACCTTCTCTGCCGACACACCGTTGCGCTGCAGGTCCATAGCCGCCTGCAGCGCCTCCAAACCGTGACCGGCCACGCGCGGCCGCGGCGCTATGACGTACTGCTGTGTCGCCAGCGCCGCCGGCAGAAACCGCCCAAAGACGTCGCGGCCCACGACGCAGTCGTCCTGCAGCAAGTCCTTGGTGTCGACAAACTTCACTTCCACGCCGGTCGACCGTCCCACCACCGACGTGCGCACGCCCTGCCACAGCGTCGACGCAATAAACGCGGCACGCCCAGAGAAGGAGGCGACCTTGGGCGGCACCATGACGGCGCCGGCCGTGGCGACGAAGCGGCGGCTACCGGGGAGGTGACCCAGGACGCGCATGCAGAGCTCGACAGCGCCGTCGCCGATAGCCAGCGCCCCGACGACATCCCCGCGGCCCGCCAACGCCTGCACCAAGTCGTCCTGCAGCGTCTTGCTGCGGTAGTCGAAGACGGCCGTGGCGCCGAGGGCCTTGACATAGTCGAAATTCTTGGGCGACGCCGTCGTCACGACCTGGTAGCCGGCCTGGGTGGCCAGCTGGATGCCGTTGCAGCCCACGCTGGAGGCGCCGCCGGTCACCAAGATCTTTTTTGTGGTAGAGTTGGAGTTCAGCGGCCTGGCTGGGATGGTCGGCAGGTCGAGAGCCAAAAACTCGGGGTGGAAGAGCCCGTACGCCGCCGTGGCGAGGGTCAGGGGCAGAACGCACGCGTCGTCGTACGCCATCCACGCGGGGATGCGAGCTGCCAGCAGCGGGCGCACGACGGTGTACAGCTGGAACGCGCCCTCCGCCTGCGCGGCGGCGTGCGATGCCGCCACATCCGGTGCCGCGCTGCAACCGAGGGCCATGACGCGGTCGCCCACGCGGAAGCCCTCCACGCCGTCGCCGACTTCCAGGACGTCGCCCGCCAGATCGCCGCCAGGGACCATGGGGTACTGGATGAACGTCAGGACAAACTGGCCGAGCACCTGCAGGCACCAGTCGACGGGGTTGATGGCGACGGCATGGTTCTTGACGACAATCTGGCCGGGGCCGGGGGCCGTGTAGGGTGCAGGCCCGACGACGAGCGGGCGTGCGTTGCGGGCCGTGAGCCACGCGGCCTGGTTGACGGGAGGCATTGTTTGGTCTGGTTGTGAGAGACAAAGAGTGGGCACTCATGCAATCGAGCAGCAAAACCTGAAAACCTGACACCCGACACTCGTCTGGGCCTCTTCCAAGAAAAGCGAGCCTTCTTATCTGCTACAACTTGTAGCCGTGTTGTTGTGGTCGTCTACCAGAACCGACCGGAATAGACCGGAATTCGGAGTCCGTTCTCACGGTGTTAGGCGTTGACAGTCACCAACTTTCGCATATGGTCCCTGCAGCGGGCTCAACAGTTGAGCCACATCCCGAGAGATGGACACATTCGCCTGGACAACGTAGACGGACTCGCAGTCATCGTCCGCCCGAGTGGCCGAGATGGACAATGCCGTCAAATGGTCGTGTCGATGCTGGATGGCATCACGTCGCCGATGCTCTGCAGAGCACAGTCCGCTGTGACGCAGCCAGCTATAGGCAGCATGTCAAGTAATGTCCGTATCGGACAACCAGATTCCCATTCTGCCTTTCCCTCCCTTTCTTCCTGTTTTGTCGACTCTGGCGGTGGTTGGATGGCAATCAATTAGAGATGCGATCGTTGGTCGTGTTTTGGTGGAGATGGTTCGCGCAAGAGGTACGTACCATGGGCAGCCATTTGACGGCCCGTCTCATTAGTCAACGCCTATCATGCCAGCTGGCATGAGCTGGGAATGACCCACTTTTAATACCCCTCCCTCCCACAAACGGCCTAAACTTTTTTTCGTGGTGTTTTCCTTTTCCCAATTTTTCGCCCAGGGAGCATTTACGATTTCCGGCGACCGGTTATCACAAACTACGAACCCCACGATTCTGATTCACGATTCCACATCCGTCGACACACCTCCTCATATCGACACGAAAATGGAGTCTCTCTCGCAAATCATCGCCGCTCTGCCGGACGGCGACGGCTGGGGCCCGCCGGTCTCGACCGAGTCGACGCTCAACGGCGTTCCTTATGCGCCGTTTTCCAAGGGCGACAAGCTGGGCCGCATGGCCGACTGGACCGTTGACGGCAAGGACGCCGGCCGCGGCGGCCGCCAGCAGTACAACCGCTACAACCGAGGTGAGTCTGCACGCATCCCCATAATGTATTGGGTGCATTACCTGCCACGTGGACACAGCTAACGCCGTTTCCCCTATCCCCAGACCAACAAGTGTACGGTGCCGGTACCGTCTCGCTGTTCTCCGCACCGCCCGCCGAAGACGAGGGCACCTTTTCCGTTGTCAGCAACGTCCGCGACACCGGCAAGACGAGATTTGGCCGCGGCGGTGCCGTGTTCACGCGCGGCGGTCGCGGTGGTGGTGCACGTGGCGGCCGTGGGCAGGACGCTCGCGGCGCGCGCACGGCGCTGACGACCCGCGGCGGTCGGGTGGGTGGTGCAGGGGGCGGCGGCGTGGCAGGCGGTGCCGCCGGTGCGCGGGGCGGTGCCTCGAACCGCGGGCGGCGGTTCGGGTGGAAGGACTACGACAAGCCGCAGCGCAACCGCGACGCGTCGGTCAACATCAAGGCCGACTGGCACCTGATGGAGGAGATCGACTACAACCGGCTCAGCAAGCTGAACCTGGACGCGGACGAGGGCGAGGACCTGGACTCGTTTGGGTTCCTGTACTACTACGACCGGGCCTATGACAAGCCGCCGGTGGCCAAGTCGAGCGAGCGCAAGCTGACGGCGCTGGACCGCGCGGCGTACAACGTGACGACGTCGTCGGACCCGGTGATCCAGGAGATGGCCGACAAGGGCGAGGCCACCATCTTTGCGACGGACAGCATCCTGTCGATGCTCATGTGCGCGCCGCGGTCGGTGTACCCGTGGGACCTGGTGATTGTGCGCCAGGGCGGCAAGATCTTCTTGGACAAGCGCGACAACGCGGCGCTGGACATGGTGACGGTCAACGAGAACGCGGCGGACGCGCCGCTCGAGGCGGCGGACGGCAGCAAGGACACAGTCAACCAGCCGGCGGCACTGGCCGAGGAGGCCACGTACATCAACCACAACTTTGCCAACCAGGTGGTGCTCGAGACCAGCGCGGCGGGCGGCACGGTGCAGATGGCGCACGCCAACCCGTTCTACAACGCGTCGGAGGAGACGGAGCCGCCGGCGTCCAAGGCGTACAAGTACCGGCGCTTCGACCTGTCGACCAACGACGAGGAGCCCGTGTACCTGGTGGTGCGCACGGAGCTCGACGCGGTGCAGAAGAACGCGACCAACGGCGAGGACCAGTTCCTCAGCGTCAAAGCGCTCAACGAGTTCGACAGCAAGGCGCAGGGCTCGGGCGGCGCGCTCGACTGGCGCACGAAGCTGGCGACGCAGCGCGGCGCCGTCGTGGCCACGGAGATGAAGAACAACTCGTGCAAGCTGGCGCGCTGGACCGTGCAGAGCATCCTGGCCAAGGCCGACGTCATGAAGGTCGGCTTTGTGTCGCGCGCCAACCCCAAGACCAACGATAAGCACGTGATTCTGGGCGTGGTCGGCTGGAAGCCGCGCGACTTTGCCGCTCAGATGAACCTCAGCCTGTCCAACGGCTGGGGCATCGTGCGCACCATTGCCGACATGTGCCACAAGCAGGGCGACGGCCGCTACGTGCTGGTCAAGGACCCCAACAAGTCCATCCTGCGCCTCTACCAGGTGCCGGCCGGCAGCTTCGACGACGACGAGGACGACGAGGAGGAGGGCGCCGCCGAGGAGGCGGAGGAGGAGTAGACGGGACGCTGCTGTGGTCTTTTTTTTTTCTTGTTCTGTCTTTCTGTCGTATCGTCAGTCCTTGCATCTTTGAGGTCCGAACGGTCAGGCAAAAAAGTTTTTCATTGTCTTTGGCACGTCTTCTCTGTAGAACGTCTGAATTTACGAGCGTACACGTGAGAATAAGACACGGCGTAGTAAAGTGTGACATACGGAGTAAGCGAACATGAGGCAGATTGGTATATGCATGTCGCATGTGGCTGTTGGATGTGTCGACGTGATCCAAGATCACAGTGCGCATTCTATACACAGTGCGAAGAGACACGGCTGGGCCTGGAATAACTGTTGTAGCTTTGACCTCGAACTCGTCGAGCTCCATCCACAACCACGCGTCTGCACGTCTACCCATCGTGATGCCCACAACCTCCGCAGCGGCCACACCGCCTATCCAGCTGTACGCCGAACTGCTCATCAACATCCGTCAAGTGTCTGCGTCGGCATCGTGTGCGGGACCCATCGACGCGCAGCAGACAGTGGCCGAGGTGCTGTCGGATGGCGTGACGTTGCGCGTGCGACGGCGTAGCCAAGACGATGGAGACCAGCAAACAGCAGCGCTGACCCTGCCCGGCCACGTGGCCGTTGCAGCTGCCGGTAATCAGCTTCCCGTGCAAGGCCCGGCGCTGACGTCGGGGTACGTCACGTGGCGGCTGCCTTTGCAGGGTCCGGGCGGGCAGACGGCACTTCATGGGCAGGGTGGCGATGACACGGATCTGGCACCGTGGTCAGCGCCCGAGTTGTCGACGGGGTCGTCTGTCTGCTGCCGCAGATGTTCTGCCGAACTGGTCTCGGCCCAGCGCATCCAGACGTGGAAGGATCTGCCGAGCGACAACTGGGCGGAGATGATGGAGTTTTGGCACTGTCACAAGCCGGACGTGAAGGTGAGGGAAAAGGCAAGCGGGCCAAGTGCAAATGCACAGAATGGTGCCGATACCAATGCTGGTCTTGCCAACCGTGGTTACGGAGCCAACAGCATAATCTCGGCGGACGCGGGTGTCGGGTTTGTGGACCTGACGACACTTCTCTTTTCCGAGGTCGACTGCCAGGGAGTTTTGGTGAGTCTTTTTATTTCTGTCTTTTTTCTTTATTTGCCATTTCCCTGCACACTTGGGCATCAAGAAGGCGGCCAAGCTGAGCTCTGCTCGTTTCATAGCGTGTCCACCGATACAAATGCCCTAGAGCAAACTCTTTGCTGACGGCGTCTCCTGCCACCTTTTTGGTTGACTGTTTCTCACCAGAAGCGTCCGCCAAAGAGGGATGGTATGGAGAAGCTCGTCCTCTTCCTCACCATTCTCTTTCTGTGCCGCCAAACAACTGCGGCGATGCACAGAGAGGGGCCGAGGGACATTTACTAGTACATGGCCATCAATATGCATGAAGACATGCCTAACGTGCTGCAGTTCTCTGAATCCACCGTCGACAAGGCCTCGTCTCGTCTCGACGATGCACTCTCCATTGTCCAAACTGCCGCCACAACAGCGGCTGCCGCCGCGGCCGATACGGTCACCACGCCACGCGGCCTCAACGTCTTTTGCGCTGCCTGCCGCGCTCAGGTCGGCTACTTCACTCTGCGGCAGCAGTCAATACACCTTTTCAAGTGGCAGGTGCAGTTGGCCACGGCTGGCCAGCAAGGTCTGCCCACGATTGCCGACTGTGTAGCAGCAACGCTCGTGGCCACGATCCAGCGGACGGGCTCGTCCAAGTCGTTGATCCTGCCCATCTACGAACTAGAGGGGAGTGTTTTGGGGAGAGAGAGCACCGAGGACGTCCTCCAGGTCTGGGTGCTCAACGCCAACATCGTATATTCATCGGGGACGTCACCAGACGCGTCCACCTCCACACCATCCCGCGCCATCAAGCTGCTCTACAAGTACACCGCCCGCGCCGAGGCGGATGCCATTCTGGAAAGCCTGAACTCAGACGTGCAAGAGATCAACTTGCCGCGCGAGACGATACAGGCGGTGACTGCGTTGCTGGAGTCGAGCACACAGCTTCTACCGGCACGAGATCGAGTCTTTAAAGAATGGAAGATTGGTCTACTAGACCGTTGGGATCCGAGCAGGCATTCCAGTGGGTAGTAGAGTCACTAGATACCATTTTTCATGTTGAAAAATAATTAAAAAATAAAAATCATGTTAATTTGCGTTAATACAGCGAATGCATTATGTAATCTATACTTACAGCGAATGCCAGTGTATTTCCAGCGGACAAGCCGTACCATTGCATCCGCTAATGTCTTATTCAGCGAGAATGCTCCACTTATTTTAGGCACCGCAAGGCGTCCCAACGAGGCCAGCCTTGCGAAATGGGAGGCCGCTAATGGCCAGCCTCTTCACCCGTTTTAGTCGTTTCCCAATATCAAACATCAACGCCGCCGAGAGGGTAAATAGGGAAAACGGACATGCCACACCGACGTACCGACACACTGATAGTCTCCAGATGCGCCTGACTTACCCCGGACTAGCGGCATGTGAGACGGTCTCGGCGTCCAACGGCGTCCGCCTTTTTGTTTACTTTACCTAACCCCCCTTCCCGCCATGGACATCCCATTGTCGGCGTACATTGCCGCGGGCAGCTTTACGGTGCCCCTGGACGGCACTGATATTGCGGCACCCGACCAGTGGCTGATGGTCCAGCCGGAGGTGCCGGAGGACGTCACGGCCAGCAGCTCTGAAGGTACAAGCGCCCTTCCCCATGACACGTCGCGGGCCCTTTTGAAGCTGCCGGCGCTGGCGCCAAGCGTTCGCCCCCTCCTGCACCGGTGGATCCGGATGGCCTTCAGGGGCGCGAAGACAGCGGATGGTGCGCCCGCATTGTCCCTCGGCATCTGCCGCGTCTACGTTCTGCCCGACGACGCCTACCGCCGGCTGGTGCCGCGGTCGGACATCAAAGTGCGGCGCGACCTGCAGCGGCTGCTGAACGGGCTGGACTACTCGGCGGCTGGCTGGCGGGGCATCGCGGCGGAGCGGCCCCTCCTTGTGCACGATGCGAGGGTCAGGGTGCGACAGGATGGAGACGATGACGACGACAACAACGATGACGACGACAACAACGACGACGGCGGGGCCACGACGCTCCTGCACATGTTCAACACGACCCCGTCGCCCCAGCCACGCGTCGACCTCGTCCGCGACGAGTCGTACCAGCGGGTGATGGATGCGCTGATGACGAGCCGGGTGCCCGGGCTGAAGGAGACGACCACGCTGTACGGGCACCAGATGCGGTCGGCGGCGGTGATGCTGCAGAGGGAGCTGCAGCCGGGGCGGGTCGTGGATCCGCGGCTGCTGCGGCTGCGGGAGCAGACTGAGCGACGTGAGGGAGGCGTGCAAGGCGAGCGGGGCGAGCGAGACGAGCGCAGCGAGGACCGAAAGAGCGACCCAAAAGGCGAGCGAAGAGAGGACCCAAAGAGCGAGCGCAGCAACGACCCAAAAGACCCAAAAGACAACACGTGGTACTACGACGACGTCACGGGCGAGGTCCTGCGCACGGCGCGGCTCTACGACGGCGTGTCGGGCGGCATCCTGGCCGAAGAGATGGGCACCGGCAAGACGCTGATCTGTCTGGCGCTGATTCTGGCGACGCGGGCGTTCTCGGCGGAGCTGCCCGATGTGTACGACCATCGCGTGAGCGAAGCAGGCGAGGACGGCCACCGAAGGCGACGAGGACCACGGTCGCTGGCCGACATGGCCGCCACGGTCGTGTCGCGCCAGTCGGTGCCGTGGAAGCTGTACCTGGCCGACACGGAGGCCAACGCAGACGAGTTCCGCCACTGCATCGCGGCCATCCAGCGCAACCCGGCGATGTACGTGCTGCCGCGGTTCAAGGCGACGGCGCGGGACAGTTCGAGGGCGTCGACGTCGTCGTTTTCGTCGTCGTCGTCGTCCACGCCCATCACGCTGAGCAGCTGCAGCCTCGTGCTGGTCCCAGCCAACCTGGTGCGCCAGTGGGAGGAAGAGATTGCCAAGCACACGCACGGGCTCCATGTGCTCGTCGTGGCCGGCCAGCGTGCGCCGGTCCCGACGACCGAGCAGATCCTCGAGGCGGACATTCTCCTGTTCTCGATCCCCCGCTTCGAGAAGCTTGTGCACGACCGCGAGGTCACGCGGGCCGGCTATGAGCTGCGCTCCCCGCTGGCCGCCGTGCACTTTAAGCGAGTCATTGTCGACGAGGGCCACCGCCTGGGCAACGCCAAGATGGGCCGCAAGAGCAACCTGCTGCTGGTCCTGGACTGCCTGCAGGTGTCGGCGCGGTGGATCGTCACGGGCACGCCGTCGACCGGCCTGTTTGGCGTGGAGCAGCAGGCGGACGGCGTCGAATCCGTGGCTCCCTCGCCGCCAGGGACGCCCTCGACGCCCTCGACGCCCGGCACGGCCGCCGCGCTACAAGAGCGCAAAGACCTGGAGCGCATCGGCGCCATGGCCAGTCTTTACCTGCGCGTGCGCCCATGGGCCAACACCGTCCGCGAGGTGGGCGGGCACACGACGGCGGGCATGGCCGTCGGCGACGCCCCCGCCGACTGGGCAGTGTATGTCATGCAACCGCACCACAGCAGCCGCAGCAGTGGCGGCCGCCGCGACGGCCTGCGCGCCACCCTCGACTCGCTCATCATCCGCCACCGCACGTCCGAGGTCGGGGCGCTGCTGCCGGCCGTGGACGAGCGCGTGGTCGTGCTGGACGGCTCGTACCAGGACCGGCTGTGCCTCAACCTGTTCTCGATGATGATTGTCTTCAACGCCGTCCAGTCGCAGCGCACCGACCAGGACTACTTTTTCCATCCGCGCCAGCGCGGCGCCCTCCTGCGGCTGCTCAGCAACATCCGCCAGGCCACGTTCTTTGGTGCCAACTTCTACTCGGCAGCCGAGATCGCCACCGCCCTCGAGACGGCCGAGACGTTTCTCAAGGAGCGCAAGGTGCCCATCAGCGACGCCGACGAACAGGTCCTGCGACAGGCCATCGCCTTTGGCCACGTCGCCGTCGGCAACCGCTTCAAGCGCCTGGCAGACGCCTGCCATGAAGTGCCCGTTTATGTGGCCGACATGCCGGGCGGCGGATCCTGTGCGGCGGCGTGGTCCATTGATGGCGAGGAGCCGCGTGGTGAAGGGCACCTCCTCACGTGCACCGCCGCACCCATGGTCCGCGCCCTGCAGCAGTATGTCCGACCCTGCATGGACGCGCCGACGTCGCTGCGCGCCATGTTTGACGACGGCCGCTTTGAGCAAAAGGGCCGCGACGTGTTGCGAAAGCAGCAGGAGTCGGCGCAGAAGCAGTCAACGTCGAGGGCTGGCGGTGGTGCTGCCACCAACAGCGGAAGTACCACCAGCGACACTACCACCACCACCACCTCTGCTACTACTGTTGCAAACACGGGGAGCAGCAGCGCTGCACCGGCCAAGGGCGACCCCACGCTGGCGGGCAATACCAAGCTCGGCGAGGACAACCATGCAGGTTCGCTCAAGAGACGTTCCGCGTCAGGCACGGCCCTGAACCCGGTGGCTGTGGACAGCAACGCCTCCTCGGCAGACGTGTTTCTCGCGGCGCCCCTGGCCAACACGCGCCTCGTGTCGACGGCCTCGGCCAAGCTGTCGTACCTGCTTGACGCCATTGTGCACCACCAGGCCGAGGAGCAGATTATTGTCTTCTACGACAACGAGAACGTGGCCTTTTACCTGGCCGAGCATCTGGAGATTCTGCAGATCCAGCACCTGATTTATGCGCGGGGGATTACGGCCGAGCGGCGGGCGCAGTATGTGGCGACCTTCAACGGCGATGCAGTTGTGGCGACCGGTATGCCGACGACGACGACGACGACCTCGCCCTTCCGCGTGCTCTTGATGGACCTCTCGCAGGCGGCGTTCGGCCTCGACATGCGGTCCGCCTCCCGCGTCTACTTTACGTCGCCCGTGCTCAACCCGCAGGTCGAGGCGCAGGCCGTCGGGCGTGTCCGGCGGATCAGCCAGGGGGCCGCGCGGAGCGGTGGTGTCGATACCAACGGAGAGAAGAGGGTGCTGCATGTCGAAACGCTCGTGCTCCGCAACAGCTTGGAGGAGGTGATTGTCGACCGGCGGCAGGCGCTGACGCCGGCAGAGCACCGGCGCATCAAGACGCTGCTGGACGACGGGCCAATATACGAGTGGGTGCGGAATGCGCGCGTCGTGCCGATGGCCGGCGACGGCGATGGAGATGGAGCCGGCGACGGCACAAAGAACAGCGACGTCGCCGACGGTCCGGCCCAGATGGCCCCTCTGCAGACACCGCAGTTCCTGTTCGGCCGCGGGTCCGGCCGCGTGGTGCACCCCGACGAGGGACTCGTGGTGATGGAGCGAACGGCCCAAGAGGTCCCGAACCGACCGAAGGTCAGCTTCAGCAGCGACAGCATGCAGTCTACCAACGGGCACGAAAACACTGCCAGCACCAGCACCAGCACCAACGGAGCGCACAATGACGGACCGTCGAGCACAGAACGTCACGGCACAGACGGCGAGATCGCCTACGAAACACATAAACCAAAGAAACGTAAACTGCTGCCCAATGCGCCGGTCCGGTTTGCTTGAAGGATGAGGCTGCAAGACAATGTGCATGACAAAATAGACGACAATTTCCATGGTCGCGTGATGTTGTTGTTGTGGTGCTCTGGCCGCGACCGCGAAGCATGCAGTGAGCGTGTGCCAAGGGAGGCTTTTCTGGGGCTTTCTGGGGCCGATCAGCATGGTGGTTGATCCATCACGATGGATATGATGGATATGATGGGACACGATGGGTTGCAACGAAAAGGGATGGCCAGCGGGAAAGAAGCGCCCCGGACCCAGACCTGGACACTGAACGGAGTAATTTCGTCCGTGGCAAACCAAACGACAAGGTGTCAAGCTGACCGTGTCTTGATCTGTCGTTTTTGGTGCCTGGCGATGGCTGCGCGTGGCGCGTTACACGGCGTCGGCCAGGGCTGAGCTG
Organism: Sporothrix luriei; assembly: GCA_021398005.1. Classification (NCBI taxonomy): domain Eukaryota; kingdom Fungi; phylum Ascomycota; class Sordariomycetes; order Ophiostomatales; family Ophiostomataceae; genus Sporothrix; species Sporothrix luriei. Next base: position 14,020 of record WNLO01000191.1, on the reverse strand, counting down.
GCGAAGGTGGAAATGATGGCTGCGAAAAGAGACGCGACGTTGTGGGCGTGTCGGGATTTTGACTGTGATTGTGCTTTTTGGTTTGATTTCTTTGCCTCCGTTTCTGCCTTGCCGGCGCTGACATGGGACGGCGCCATTGAGCCATGGATTGCTTTTGGACGCAGTGTATTGCCATTTACGACTGTCTTTCTTATTTTTTTCCTCGTCCGCCCGTCCGGCGTCAATATATTTGTGCTACGCACGGCTGACGCGCAGACGTTGTTCTCCCACACCAAGAATATACAACAAAAGAGCTCCCTGTCGAGGAGACGCAATATTCTCCACGTCATTGGATCGTGCGTTCTCCCTGGGCCTCCCTGGGATGCGATACGGTGCCTGGCTAGCGACCGGCCGTCATCAAACCTCAGGCCATCCGGCCATCCGACCTCAGGGAGGCTAATTAGAATCTTCTCACGTCGCCTGCCAAGCCTGTCCCTGTCAACGGGTTGAAGAATTGGGGTGTGCAGCTTTTGGTGCCAGTAGCGCGCCGATCACTTTCAAGGCCCCTTGCATGGGAGTTAATGGGGAAAGTGGGAGCCAAGGACAGTTGACGATGCAGCGATGCAGGGACGAAGAGAAAGGACGGAAAAGGGACAGAAAAGCACGGAAAAGAACGAAAAAGAACGGGAAAGGGCAAACCGTAATGAACTCAAGTGGCCGAGACAAACCGCCAAAATCAATGGCTAAGTGTCTTGCCTGGCCGTCAACACAGCACCGCCGTTGGCCAACGCGTCGTCGTACGTTGTGCGGGGAGAAGCCGGTACGAAGAGCCTGTGGACGTCGTCGCCATCGTCGCGTCGTCATCGACTCGTTTACTGCCTACAGCAGCCTCCGTTGCACATCGCACCGCCCGTCCTACACGGGAACGACAAGGACCGAAACGAGGCCGACGGGCCATTGCCGTGTTTGGTATTGGTATTAGTATGCTCTGGCAACCCACGTCGAGTCTCGCTCTCGTTCGTTGCTCCTCTCGCGTCGCTCCTCTCACGTCTCGCGTCTCACGTTTCTCCGAGGATTTGGTCGCACCCGCCATAGGCTCACAGCAGGTCGGCTGTACCAGGGCGTCGCGAGGCACAAGCTGGTGACGACGTTGGCGACGACGTTGGCGACGACCAATGCATACGGGCATGAGTTGGTCGCATGACTTGTTCGCTGCTGCTGTGACGACGCTGTGGTTTTGCGCGGTGCTGCGCGTCTGGTGCGATCTGTGGTGATGCTCGACGGCGTACGTCGTCGTGGACCCGTTTCATTGGCTTCACTACGAGTGTGGAATGGAATTTTGATCATTGACTTTCTTTTTTTTCTTCTTTTTTCGCGTAGAGTGCTCCATTCTAGTGCTCGCTCAAGGAAGGGTTCTGGAAATTCTCATTTGTCTTGTTGGGAAGAGAAGGAGTAAGGCAAAGGTATGTCGTGCAGCTGGGAAAGATCGTCAAAGACGTGCCTTGTCTGACTTCACTTGAATTTGCCAGAACGTAAGGGTGGCCGGTGCACTGAATCGAAAGTGGCAGACAGTGGCAGAGGCGGAGAGGCAGATAGATCAGACACCTGCCAGATTGAAAGGCAAAGCGATCGGCAGCGATCTTGGTCGACGATCGACAGCAGCATGCCAGCGTTTTGGTGCGCACTCGACGCGAACGGCACCACGGACAGGTATGCCAACGGAATGTCTCACCATGAGTGTGTCGTGGCCGCCAGCCAGTGACATCACTGGACTGTCTGTTCCAGCCATTCAAAAAGGCGATCCCGCGCGGCACCTGAGCACACATTTCACACATTTCAGTGGACGAGACAAGACGGGGAAAGGAAACGACCGCCACATCTGTGGGAAGCGAGACAGTCGGCAGTGGCGAGGAATGCGGCTACGAAGGGACAGGGGAGGAAATGCGGAAAAGAAAGTGAAAGGGCGAGAAAATGTGGAGGCGAGCTGGAGACGGCGACGGGAGGCGTTCAAGAGAGACACGCGAGTGTCGTTGACAGCCGGTAATGGAGGTGATATACAGATGGACAGATGGGCAGACGGACAGAGGACAAGAAAGGGATTGACGCGATGGACAGAGACACGCCTCGACGAGAACCGGTTTTCGAGGCCGATGCCGTCTTTATACGCCACAGTGTGCTGTGCGTTGCTCTTGTTCTTTCCAGTCTCTTTTTTCTCGTCCCTTCTTTCTCTGGTCCCTCGGTACTTTATTCTCGACTGTCCTCCCTCGGTACCTTTGCATTCTGTTCCTGGTCTGTTGTTTTTCTCTCCTTCGTTTCGAGCTTCATTTATTTATTTGTTTTCATTTCGTTTCCTTGTCTTTCTCGTCGCCATCATGACATCCACAATGCGTCTGATGCCCGCAATGCAAGCCGTGCCGACAACACCCACGCCCGCCCGCCGGAGGGTCCGCCACCAGAACCCACACCGACAGAACCCGGTTGTGCGGCCGTCGGGAACATGGACACCGACAGCATCGACAGCATCGACAGCATCGACAGCATCGACAGCACCAGCATCACGATTCAAGCCCATGACGATCCGGGTGGTGACGTCCGAGGACGAGGCCAGCAGCAGCGACGACAACGACGACAACGACGACAACGACGAGAACGATGAGAGCGTCCACACGCATCACAATGTCGACATGGACGGCTTTGACGACGACGACGTCTTTATGCCCATCATCCAGGCCACGGCCACGGCCGTGCCGGTCAAGACACAGCGGGCCCAGGCGGCGAGGACGGTCCGCAAGACGGTCAAGCCGGTGTTGTCGACGGGGACAACGTCGACGACGATGTTGACGTCAACATCCAAGAGTCGCCATGACACGGCCGCTGCACAAGAAAATAGCTTTCCGCCGGCATTGGTTGCGTGAGTTGATTTTGTTTGTTCTTATTTGTTCTTGTGTCCTTTTGTTTATCCTTGTTTATTCTTCTTTTCTTTTCTTTCTTTCTGGCCTCTTCTGTTTGGTCCGATCGTGCATTTGATATCCCCTCATCTGTCGTGAACACATCTATTCCGGGACAAGGATCCAGTCAACCACAGCATAACGCCGCACAATGCGACGTACGCCACTCTGGCAACAATGCCCTGACAGGGGCTGTTGAGAAGTCAGGCTGTGAGCGGTGAGGGGTTGACGGCTGGCAGGGGTATGCCCAGCGAGGCTCTCCAGCACCCTCGAGACGCCGGCGTCAACTCAGCCCTCTTTGACGCCTTGACGCCTTGACGCCATTTCGCCTCCGCCATCGTCACTCGCACTCAGAACGGAAGGCAAGCTTAAATTTAAAATTAAAATTGGCTCGGAGCTTTTTAGAGTGGGTCGTTGTCGTTTTCCTCTTTGCGCCGTGCACAAAGCAGCAGCGCAGCTCCAGCAGCTCCGGCAGCTCCAGGAACAGCAACTCAGCTTGTCAGCTTGGCTGCCGGCATCAATCCCAAAGAGGACGAGGCGTCACGTCGGTCAGCGACAGGGGTTGGAGCGGAGTGGCAGACGACTAAACAGAAGCAGAGGCGAGGAGAGAAGGTGAGGTGATGGTGGGAGAGAGAAGAGAAGAGGAGAATGAACAGGAAGAAAAGCACTCGAAAAGGGAGCTCATGAACAAGACGAAAAAAAAGAAAACAAGAAAAAGAAGAGACGCCTTACAACAGCAACAACAACTACGACAACAACGACCACTCCACCAACTGCTCACTCCCAGACGCCACCAATACCTCCAATACCACCAGCCGGAATCGCATCCTTCGATGCAACTGCAACGGCCTGCCACTGACACAGCACCACCCACAACCGCCCGTTCTCGTCGGGGCTGAGCTGTTTTTAGTCCTCTGTTTCGGCTGGCTGTTTTGGCCGTCTCCCGTTTCTCTTTGCTTTCGTCTGCGCCAATGGCTGCCGGTCGCTTTTCTCCAATTTAAAATTGCACTCTGTACGGCGGCTTCGTTCTCAGGCATTCTTCGCACAGCTTGGCCGATGTTGACACAGGCCGTGCACCAGTCAACGGCCATCCACTGTGACTACGCCGTATTACGACCTACGCTGCCCACTTTCTCCAACATCTTCTTGAGATCGTCTTCTTTCTTCTCTTTCTCGTCGTTCTTCTCGCTTGTCTCTCAGTCCTCCTCTTATTCTTGCTGCTTTCAGTAAAGACTCTGACTTTTTCTTTCCTTTTTCTTCTTTCCGATTTCCTTTGTTGTCCCTACTCCGTATTTCTTCGTCTTCTCATTTCCCGTTATGCACTTTCTTTCCTTTTCTTTCCGTCAATAATACGGCCTTCCCACGCCAACACCAATACGGACTCAACCCCACAACCCACGCAAAGCGCTGGCTCGAGTCTAATTTGCGCACTGGCACGTTTCTGCACATCACTTGGGAAATAGGGGGGAATACGACACGACGAGGAGACTATCGATATCGACAAAAAGATCGAAGACGAAAAAAGAGAAAAACGAAAAAAGGAAGAAAAAAATCAACAACGTACTGACTGTCCTGCTTTTCCTCAGCTTTTTGCAAGACGATACCGATCTCTGGTATGCCCAGTTTGCCGGTGTTTTCAAACCCAACAACGACGACAACAACGTCAACGCCAACAACGCACATAAACCCATTGACGCCCACAACACCCACTCCGCACGCTCTGTACCTGCATCGGCTCCACCGCGCTACATGCACGCTGCTGGCCCGCCACCGCCTAGTCTGCCGGCGAGGCTGCCCACGAACCTCATGGCAGACTCGACTGCTGCCTTGCCCGGGCCGTTGACGGGACCAGGAGCGTCAACAGGAGCGTCACCTATGTCCACAGGACTGTCAACAGGAGCCTCACATATGACTGCAGGACTCGTCCGCCATACTCTTGTCGAGTCTTATGTCCCTGCACCGCTGCGCATCGAGAAGAAGCCCGCGAGCCAGACATCCCGGACATCCGAGACATCCCAGACATCCCAGACAACACAGACAGTACAGACAACACAAACAACACAAACAGCACTCGCACAACCACAGCAGGCGACGATCCAGACAGCAACACCGCCCATGCAGTCGACCCAGGATTTTGTGCGCCGCACCGACCGAAGCATGGCCCGCCAGCAGGCCCAAGAGGCCGTGATGCAGCAAGCGCCACCCCGGCAGCTTGGTCAACAGCAGCAGCAGCAGCAGCAGCAGCAGCAGCAGCAGCAACAGCAACAGCAACAGCAACAGCAACAACAACATCAACAGCAACAACAGCAACAGCAACACCCACAGTACTCCTTGTACCAACCGCGCCGGCCGGCTCCCGTCCACGCTCCCGCCCACACCCCTGTCCACCCCCATCCCCATCACAACCACCTCCGCGGCCCAAACAGTACGCCCTTCCAGTGGCAGCGGCCCGCCCTCCTCAAGCCGCCCAAGGCCGTCCAGGCCCGTCCGCGCGCGCCAGGCGAGATGTTTGCCGCTCTGCCGGGCGAGGTCCTGGAGCTCATCCTGGACGAGCTCAAGCGGTCGCACATGGAGGACGCCCGGAGCTGCGCGACGTGCTGGATGCGCGATGCGGGCGCGATGGCGGTGACGGCGCGCAAGATGCTCAAGTACGCGCGGGTGGCGCTGTACGAGGACATTGAGCTCGCGGGCGCCGACGCCGTGCACGCGCGGCACCTGCCCAAGGCGAAGAAGCTCAAGTCGCAAAAGGACAAGGAGCAGGCCGCGCAGCAGCAGGCCCGCCTCCTGCTCGGCAACGCGCGCCTGTCGCTGCTGCTGCGCACGGTCCAGGCGAGCCCGCCGATTGCCGCCATTGTGCGGACGCTGCGGGTGCCGCCGGCCTTTTCGTCGGCGCTGCCGACGGCCGCACCCGTCGCGCCCGACGCATACGAGGATCTCGTGGCCTCCGTGGTGCAGGCGTGCCCCAACCTCGAGCGCGTGCTGGGCTACTACCCGGCCTACGACCACGCCGCGCACAGCCGCTACGCCGCGGCCCTGGCCTCGCGCACGCGCCTCAAGGCGATGACCTGGGTGGTGGCCCCGTTGTGGTCGCAGGAGCAGCGCGAGCAGCGCGCGCGCGAGCAGCGCGAGCAGGAGCTGCTGCAGCGGCAGCAGCAGCAGTCTCAGCCGCAGAGGCCGCGCGCCCGCGGCAAGTCGTTTTCGCACATGCGTCGTCCGCCGTCGCCGCCGTCGCTGTCGTCGCTGTCGGCACTGTCGGCACTGCCGTCGCCGCCCGTGTCGCCGCGCCTGGCACAGGACGACGGGTTCGCCGAGCTGATGCGGCCACGCACCAGTTCGGCGGCGGGTGTGTCCTCCTCGACCGCCCTCTCCCCGCGCCAGAGCGCCCGCTTCCTCAACCACCACATCCACTGGCAGTACCTGTCGACGCTCACCGTGCACTGCCAGCCCGGCGCCACGCTGACGCCGTCGACGCTGCTCGTCGACGCCCTGATGTACCTGCCGGCCCTGCAGAACCTGTACCTGTCGCACCTGCCCGCCGACGCGTTCGACGACGCCAGCTTGCTGGCCCTGCCGCCGCTCAAGAAGCTCGCCCTCGTGCACGTGCCCGGCGTCACCGCGCAGGGCCTGTCGACCCTGGCCGCGCGCGGCACCAGCCGGTCGTTGACCGACCTGTCGCTCATCCACGTCGGCCGCGACACCGGCCTGCCCAATCTGCCGGCGCTCGCGCGGCTACTCAGCAAGCTCGACAAGCTGACGTCTCTGACGCTCGTCCAGTCGCAGGCGCCCGGCCTGCCGTCGGGGGAAGTCGTCTGGCTGTTTCCCTACCTGGCGTCGCCGTCCCTCAAGAAGCTGCACTGGGACGTGCCTACCCCCGTGGGCGCGGGGTCAGCAGGAGCAGCTGCACCCTCTGAAAGCCCCTTTGGTGCGTCCCTCGCCGGCGACGTCATCCTGGCCCGCAGCATCGCCGCCCAGGGCTTCCCGCAGCTGCGCCAGCTGCGCACGCCCAACGACCCGGAGGGCCTCTTCCAGGCGCTCTGCCGGCCGCAGGAGCGCGTCGTCCTCGCAAAAGACCGCTACCGGGGCGCGGGGACCACCTACCCGAGTGCGTTCACGACACCAGCAGCGACGTCGACGTCGACGCCTCCCGCGACAGGCCACCGCCAGCGCGACTCCGAGTCGTCTGTGGGCACGCACTCGCGGACCAACAGCACCGCGTCCTTGACCTTGGGCGGGAAGTCGTCGGCCGCGTCGTCGCCGTCGTCGTCCACGTCCTCCTCCACGTCGAGTGCGGCGTCGTCCGCCTCGAGTGCGTCCTCCACCGCGTCCGCCGCCGCCGAGTGGTCCTGCACCCACCTGGCCGTGGCCCGCGTGGCCGCCCAGGCCCGCATCGACGCCTCGCGCCGCGCGCCGCGCATGCTCGTCAACGTCACCGACGAGCACGGCCGCCTGGTCGACCGGTTCGGGCTGGCCGGGTTTGTCGGCACCGTCGGCAGCCCCATTGCGTACCACCTGCTGCCGGACGCGGGCGCGTCGGACGAGAAGGGCGGGCTGGTGGACGTGCACGACGTGCTGCGGGGCGGCAGCACCGGCAGTACCGCAAACAGCGACGCTGGCGAAGCCGTCGCGACAAAGACCAAGACGGAGAAGAAGAAGAAGGACGAGGAGGAAGAAGCGAACACCTCCTCGTCCTCTTCGACAGACGGCTGCACGGGCCAGTGGAACGCCAACTGGGAGCTGCCGCTGAAAAAGGACCGCGAGCGCTGGTGGCACACCGAGCGCCCGCGGCTGCGGCCGGTGACGTTGTTTTAGGTTGGTGGAGGGAAGACGACGCATCAAACGAAGACCCAGGGTGAACGTTTTGCTACGATAATTACTAATGAGCGGAAAGGGAGTGCTGCAGCGGTATACCAAAACGGAAGGCGCCTTGAGGTGGTGGGCTCCTTCCCTAACGATTTATGCCGAGCGATGTCTTTTCTTTGGGTTTACTGTTCTGGTTGCATTTTTGTACTATTTTCATTCACTCTGTCTGTATCCATTAGCATACGCATACCCCTCGAGGCAACCAAATTGAATTGGATGAAGAATGAGACGTCGACTGCCATACTTCACGATATGTGACATACCTCCGCCCATCTCCACGGCCGTTCGGCGTTAAGTCGCAGTGGACGCAAGAGCGCTATCCGGCTGCTGCCGACGCCGATTGCCACTGTAGCAGTTCAGTAGCGTAATTACGAACCACGGGATTCGGCGACGACAGCCTGCGGCCAGCGCCCTAAGCCACGACGTCATATTATCCCCGCGTGCCTGCCTACCTGCCGAAACGCTGCATTTTTTTCAAACGTGAGTAAAACTTGCCAGCAACAACGTCGCTATCCGACGAACATCGCAACACCCACCACACAACGCCACCACCACCCGCGCACAATGCCACGATTCGCAGCATTGCCTTCTCTCGGTCGCGCACCACGGTGTGCGCAGTGTGCGCGCGCTGCACGCCGCCATACGGCGCCGACCTCAACAACGGCACGACCGTCGACGTCTCGCGCCATGACAACGGCGCGAACACAACTTGCGACAGCACCGGCGCGGGCCTCTCTACAGCCGTCACGACTACGACTACCGTCCACGTCAACCTCCGCCCACTTGTCGACGGCCGCGCGCGGCCAACCAGCACCGGAGGCGGCGGCATCTACCTCCTCGGCGTCGGCCGCTGCGTCGTCGACGCCACCCCCTTTCTACGCCCTGTTCCCCAAGACGTTCCCGCACGGCGCGCCCCCCGCGGGGCCCTTTGCCGTCGACGTGCGCGCGCTGCGCACCGAGTTTCTGAGGCTGCAGGCGGCCGCCCATCCGGACTTTCACCACGCGGCGGGCGCGAGCCGGGCGGACGACAGCAACGTGAGCGACGCGTCCGACGCGAGCGATGCCGGCGATACGAGCAACGCGAGGACACCGACACAGCCGGGCACAGGCGGCCACTCCACTTCCCGCGCCCGCGCCGAGGCCCTGTCGTCGCACATCAACGAAGCCTACCGCACGCTGGCGTCGCCCCTGCTGCGGGCCCAGTACTTGCTGCGGCAGCGCTTCGACGTCGACCTCGCCAACGATGAGTCGACGCTCAGTGGTAGTGGCGGCACGGGCAGCAGCAGCAGCAGCAAAGACATGGACCTGCTCATGGCCGTCCTCGAGGTGCGCGAAGAGATCGAGCAGGCCCGCGCCGAGGCCGACCTGGAGCCCGTGCGCGCGGCCAACGACGCGCGCATGCGGGCGAGCGAGGCCGTGCTGGCGGCGGCGTTTGCGGCGGACGATGCGGCGGCGGCGCAGCGCGAGGCGGTGCGGCTGCGGTACTGGGTGAACATTGACGACGCGCTGCGCAACTGGGAGCGGGGCAAGGACATTGTGCTGGAGCATTAGGGGCAGGGGGGGGGGGGAGGGGGGCAGGTGTGAGGACGGCATGCTGGGAGAGACAAGCCGGAGCGAGCACAGGAATACCGTCAGCGCGGCTATTTTTGTCTTAATTGTCTATTGCCTCTGACAAATGCGAGAGCTCGCTACGTGGCAATATACGACGAGACACAACGCGAGACACAACCGACCGATGGCGTATGGCTGGCATCCTTCATTTGCAGACCAACCTCAACGGGTGAGCCGTGGAAAATGCCGCGTAGCGGTGGTGGCCCATGGGATGGACGGATCGTATGGACGAGCAGGCTTTGTGGCACCTTCAGCAGAGTGTTCCATACATTTACTATGATATAGGGTCTTAAGTCTCTTAAGACCAGACATATAAAGAGGAGACAGCATCACAAACCGGAAAGCAGCTTCGGCATGCCTAATACAGTATACAGAAGTAACAACCGAACATCGTACGCTCCAGCTCCAACACACGTGGGGGTCTCCATGGGGGAGCAGTGGAGGTGCGGAGGGGATGGAGGCAACAAGGGAACGGGAGACTTGACAGCGGGATCCTGCATGGCCGCATGGCCGCATGGCTGCTTGCCGTAAGCCAACGACAAAGGCTGCGCAGATTGCATAAATGAAAAAAAAGAAGAAAAAAGGCGCAAAAAAGGCGCAAAACAGGGCCACTAAGAATAGATGAATGCCATGACACGGCGTGCGGAGTGCTCCAATCTATATCCCATGGCTGTCCAGCCATGATTCAAATCAAAACCAGGCCCTTTTCGTTTCTCGTCTCACGTTTCTCGTCTCTCGTCTCCCGTCTCCCGTCCCTGTCTCCCATTTTCAACCGGCGAGACCTGACCACGGGACCCTCCATCCCTCCATGCAAGTCATAGCCGAGGATGGCAAGGGGTCAAAGGCTGCTCTGCAATCAAAGATAGATGACGCCCGGATGCCCAGGAGAGGGGGAATGGTCGATGACGCACACTGCGAGGGAGAGGGGTGGACGTAGATGGCGATATGATGCGACGCAGTGCGTCTCTCGATATGTGCATTCGATATGCGCATTGGACGTATCACAATAGACAATCAAATGTAGCAATGGATGTAGAAGTGGAATAATGCAGCAGGATTGCGCCATTGTGAGAATAATGTTTTCCTTCAAAGTACAAATGTACTGCGTCTTTGGTTGCGAGCAAGACGAACCAGAGGTGACGGAAACTCGGTTGGCACAGCCGGCCAAACCCATCAAGTTTGCAAGTACCAAGAGCGCCATGACAGGGCAGTCCAGCCAGGACAGCAAACCACGTTTGTGAACTCCTGGTTGGGATGTGCTTGTTTGCATTGGGTTTTATTCAAGTTTCTTGTTAATCTGTGAGGGTTTTTGTGAGGGGGGTCTTATTTACTTTTTATTTCACGGCATGTTGCGCACGACAGCGGGCGTTCTTCTTGTTGTCCTCCAAGCCGAGTCCGAGCTTCCGTTTATTTACGGTTTATTTCCAGTCTACACGCCCTCGATCCGTCGTGTATTTTCCTTGGCTGTCGAGGGATCGTCAGGTAATGACCATTGCCTCACAGTTGGCGCCTCGCTTACGAGCATCGGCCTCTTTTGCACACAAAGTAGTACGAAGTACAACGCACGACGTGCGACGTACGACATACACCCACAAGTGTACGGTAGCGGTGGGGCCCCATTTCCTGGGAACGGGAAAGGACTGCATGCACTGCAACGCTTTCCCCTGCATACGACGTACTTCGTCTGTCACTGTGGATGTGTTTGGCGTTGTTGACCGCGCCGTGACGATATCTAACCGAGATTCGAGGGAAGGATGCCAATTCAATTAGTCCATGTTTGCTGTTGTGCGGCGACGGACTGACTTGTTACCCTTCTCCATCCCGTAGCCCACGAACTACATGAGCTGTTGAGCAAGAATCCTTCCACCGAGGAGGGAATACGATGTAAGGGATCTTTAATCTTCGAAACGGTTATGCTCCTTTGAGCACAGAGAGATGACAACACTTCCGCAGCATCCGACAATCGACACTGGAGACGGGAGACGGAGACTGGATCTCGCTATGTTGGGATTGCATGTCCTGATACAGGGGTCAAGACACTTAGACGGAGCAATGAAGCGTTGCAAAAACGTGGCCGGGTAGTATTCATCAAGGTGTCAGAAATTCAGGATTCGAAATGTATGGAGAATGGAGATTGGGCAATACGAAATACCATCCATAATAATTAATCAGATGGAGTACCGGCAGCATACATTGCAACATACATGTATTCCATTGCAGATGGCACCACTCCAACTCGCACCATTGCGCCAATACGACAGTGCTGGGGGACCGTTACAAATACTGTCAACGGTCGTCTGATGCCTAGTCGGAGCTGCCGGGGAGAGCCCGAGCAAGCGAGCGACAGAGCGAAACCCCCTTTAATTGCTTACTCTTTGTAATCTGTGTACACTTTATGTCGCTATGCTGCTTCCATTATGCTCTTTTCATGCTGAGCTATTGACAGCAGGCTCTGAGAAAACAGAGATGAGACAACCAGCGCACCTCTCTCCATGACGCGACGAAAAGCAATGCAACACACTGAACCGAGTCTGTACAAATGATGTATTGACTCCCGCCGAGATGGGCACCGCACGTCATGCTCATCCGTTTCTCTTTTTTTTCCTTATGTTTTCCCTCGTCGCTCGGCATATGTGTCCATCCGCGTTCCTCGTCCTCGGCCGGCGGTGGGCACATCGTGGGGGTTCGAGCCCCCCTCTCCCCCCCAATTCGCCCAAACAGCCGTGTGCTCTGGCCTTGCCAGGCCGCCGTTCCGCGTGGGATGCATCACGGGATAGAAAGATGGCAGGATGGGGGGACTGGGGAAGGGGGGATAACACGGTTATGAAAATACGATGTACAGAGTCAAAGTTGCAATTAGAGGAGGACGTCCCATGATGACCCATGACCCATGACCATGACCGTGATGGGCGATACTGAGCCGCGCAAAAGGTCTGGGCTAGTCTGGTCTGGGCCGGGTTGAGCTCTGCCGTGTCGTCTGTTTCGCCCGTGTCGTCCATGTCGTCCATATCGTCCTTGTCGAACCGGTGCCCAGCTGACCATGTTTCGGCGGTGAGCCTGTTCGTTCAGGTGATACTACGAAGTACATGTACTGTCCCTTATTTGTCCACCAGCGAGTACTGTCAATAACATGGCTAGTATCAATAAGACGGGCCGCATTATGGGCAGGGAGATGGCGCGTGAAAAAGGCATGCCAACAGGGCAGCACGAAGTAGGACCTGCTAAACGAGACGGAAGAAAGAACACCCCATGGCGTCATTCGTCTGTCCGTTTGACAGTGGAGAAACCGGCCGACGACATTCGACACGCAGTTTCTGAGCAGAGCCGTCGCTGTCGGGCGAAACATGGACTGGACGATACGATGCGCTCGACCTGGGCGCCAACCTGGGGCACGGACGTCGCATGGTGAGAGTCTGTTTCTGTCGCCACCGCTCGGCCTCGTCGAGCGTTGGACGCTATTCTCACACGGGACGTGCTTGAACAGACGGGCGACGGAACCATTGAATCGAGGTTCGAGAAGCTTTTGTCGCTTGTCGTTGTCTTTTGTCTTTTGTGGAGGGCGCGGCAGACCTCTGACGAACAAAATAGAACGAAACGTGCGCTGCAGCTGGTGCGGCGTACCTTGCAGAACGCGGGCCCCTAACAGCAGAGCTACTTTGGCCCTCTCTGACCGTCTCCGACCACCTCTGATCTCTGACCATCTGAGACATTCTGTGCACGTTCTGTGCACACGGCCAGTCCGCGTCTGTGGAGTCTGTGAGTCTGGTTCCCGTGTGGCCGTAGATTGTGATTATACGACATACTTCGTAGAGACGCGGCAAGGCACCAGAGCAACTGCCGGGCCGACAATAAAGAAGGGGGACGAACGACGAAGAAATAGACGGGAGAGACTCGACCGCAAACACGTGGGCTCTCGTTGCGGCTCTCGTTTCGGTTCTCTGGCTGGTGCTCCTGTCCACATCACACGACTTGGCCCGTCTGCGTTCCTTCTTCCTTCCGGGCCCGCGCAGAACACATCAAACGGCCATGTGGGCTCCCACGGGCGTCCAGGCGTCCAGGAGGGCACATCACGCAGATCGCTGTTGGATCACTGTTGAGTTGTGGAGGTGCTACGTTTGGGGGCATGGCGGGCCAGAATGCGTGGGGAAGCACGGCAAGCCGTTTTATGATGTTGTGTTTGTGTTTTGATGTTCTTGTTCGCCAGGGCGGTCGCCATATATTTTATACATCGTAATTATAGGCCATATAGGTCGACGTTGATAATGGCGGCAGGTGCTGGATAGCCCGATTGGGCAACCCTGTGTTGTGTAATAGTCCAAATTGCGGTGTGGCACCGCCTGTGGTGCATGTCTGTCGTACGGCGGTAAGCCCCTTGCTTGATGCTTTCCCTACTTTTCCTACTTTTTCTACTTTCTCTTCGCTGCTCAAGACTACTGCACTCCAGGATGCAACGTTCCGCGGCAACTGCGTCGTCCAACGTCCTCTGTAACGGCTGGCTTCGCTGGCTAAACTGGCCTAGCTCAGGGTTGCGAATTAGTACTAAATTTTTTAGTAGTAGTACTGTACTACTGTAGTATTTTAGTAGTAGTACTGGATTTTCAGTACTACAGTAGTAAAAAGAG